>JADBJO010031945.1:0-5000 GCA_016801955.1 Conus betulinus | reverse complement strand
TGCTCGCGTTGACGGTTGCTTTATTTATCGATCGTCTCTTTTTACTGGTTGTCTCAGCCTTCCCATCTTTCTCTCGAGTTGTATCCGCCTTGCCATCTTTCTCACGCTTTTTCTCGGCCTTGGTATTTATTTCATCGCTTGCCTCAGCCTTGCCATCTTTCACACGGATTGTCTCAGCCTTGCCATCTTTCGCATGGGTTGTCTCAGCCTTGCCATCTTTCTCTCGCTTTCTCTCAGCCTTGCCATCTTTCGCATGGGTTGTCTCAGCCTTGCCATCTTTCGCATGGGTTGTCTCAGCCTTGCCATCTTTCTCACGGGTTGTCTCAGCCTTGCCGTCTTTCTCACGGGTCGTGTCAATATTGCAAGCGTTGCTGTTTGCCTTATTCATCGACCGTCTCTTTTTACCGGTCGTCTCAGCCTTCTCATCTTTCTCTCGAGTTGTCTCCGCCTTGCCATCTTTCTCACGCTTTTTCTCGGCCTTGGTATTCATTTCATCGTTTGCCTCAGCCATGTCGTTTTTCTCACAAGTTGCATCAGCTTTGCCCTCTTTTCCGTGGATTCTGTCTGTTTTGCTATTCTTCTCACAAGTGGTCTCAGCCTTGCCATCTTTAGCAAGGGTTTTCTCAATCTCGCCATTTTTCTCACGCGTTCTTTCAGCCTCGCCATTTTCCGCACGAGTTGTCTCAACCTTGCCATCTTCCTCATGGGTTTTCTCAGCCTTGTTAGCGTTGTCTTTTCGTCCCCAGATCGATTGCTTCTTTCCATTGCCAGTTTTCTTAGATCTTTTCTTCTGCGCATCTGCTGGCAGGTTCTCTCTGTTCTCCATTCCCTACGAGATACAGACACACGCGCGTGCATGCACACACATGCACGCACACGGACACGCGCGCACGCGCGCGCGCGCGCACACACACACACACACACACACACACACACACACACACACACACACACACACACACACACACATGCGCATGCATACTCATTTTAATCGATTAGTTAACTACATTCAGATTTTATGTCCACCACTACCAATGGAAGACGGTAGAAGAACCTTCCAGTGTGGATCATTCTTAAACTGTTCATAAACCACACTAGAATGTACCTGGGACTAGATACTCCAAATAGTGGAACAGAAATGCTAAACTCCAGTCTTGAAAAGGTAACACATCGGGTACTAAAATGGAAAGTTAAATTCAAAACAGACCTCATGGCAGTTTCTAACCGACTACACGGCATGCAAACACTTCACCTGTAGTTTGGGAGATGATACTCACAAGCGCCTCGGAGTCATTGCGCAAAATAACCGTCACTGGGATTCCCAGGTCCAGTCAATAATATCAAAGTGCCGTGTTGTTTTCGCTTGTCTTCGCCGTTTTTAGCTATCGAAAATTGAAGAACACTCGAAATTAAGTTCCAATCATTCATTACGCCTATCTTTGTTAATTTTCAGGTATTATGTGTGAAAAATTAGCAAACATCAGTAGCATATGAGCAGAAGATTTGGGAGAAAATACACTTGGATGCCTTAGGAACTGCAGTTGGCAGTAAGAGGTACGAGTCACAGCAAACTCAGCATGGAGTCCTGCTTTACACCGACGGAAGAAAGACGTCGTCGTCATCAAATTATTCTATACTGTAAAGTGAACAACGGAAATCATTCCCTTCCACCTTCTTCTTCTTCCCCTTCCTTCTCTTCTAAACACCTGCGATCGTAGACATCTGATAGGGAGATTTGTTCGACGCTGTAGGGAAGAGAACTATGCATATCCTCTTTCTTTCCATCAGCAACCGTCCTTTGGAGTACTCTGCCTGACCAGATCAAACAATCCACAATGCTCTTTGTCTGCTCAAACCTTTCTTAGCACCGCGGACAACTTGGTCCCTCGACCATAGATCTCCCTGACGGGACCTGAGAAACATTTGTGGGTAAACTTAGGCTACAAATGAGTGAGTTCAAACATGAACTATTCAAGCGATACTTCACAAACGATTTCCCACACGGCTGTGGCTGTTCGGTTGAAAACGCTGCTCACTTTCTAGTAGAAAGCCCGTTTATCTGAACACCTGTGCTCCTGAATAGATCTTCAACCTGCCGATATTAGAATGCTGTCCAAATTCCGTTACACGGAGAGAAGACAAGAATTAAAAAAAAAACAACAACAGATGATTGTTTGAAGTGATGGGAAATCATGTTTGTATTTCTTGTCGATTTTCACAAAATTGAATTCGCATTGTAATGTTTATTTCACTTCATATGCTCTTACTCTACACACACACACACACACACACACACACACACACACACACACACACACACACACACACACACACACACACACACACACACACACACACCACACACCTGTACAATGACACCTGCATCTGCTGGAACAGTGGTAGCGACAATCTGGCCCCTGAAACTCAGCTGCTGCTGCTGTTGCTGTTCCGGTTGTTGTTTCTGCTGCTGCTGCTGCTGCTGCTGCTGCTCCTCCTCCTCCTCCTCCTCCTCGCCACCTCCCTGACTCGAGGAGTCAGTCCTAAGGATGTCCTGAGTGGACGTCAAACTCTTCACAGGAAAGGGGCGCTGTCGGGAACGAAGTTCAGGAGGCCACAGTTGACGTTAGAAACCACCCAGTTCTGTTCGTCACGCCCTTTGGAACCCAGCACGTCCTCGTGCTACACACACACACACACACACACACACACACACACACACACACCCACACACACACACACACACACACACATACAGAGAGGAGAGAGAGAGAGAGAGAGAAGAGAGAGAAGGAGACACACACAGAGAGAGACAGAAACAAAAGACAGAGAGACAGAGGGAGAGAGACGGTTTGCACTCATGGAATCAAACTCTAAGCACATTGCGCGATTGTTTAGAGCTGCAGGAATAAACTTCCGCTTGTTGGCATCGCATTGTGGCTTTAAAGTGGATTGAAGCAGCTTGATGTCTTGCAAAACAGGGAGCTAGAGGGCGTACAAAAAAATGTCACAAAACCACGAACAAAGACACAAACAAGCAAAGCAAAGAAAAAGAAAGAAAGGAAGAAAGACAGCAGGAAAGAAGGAGAGAAAGAAGAGCAGACCGGCTGAGAAGAACAAGTGGAGAAGGATGAGGGGGAAGAAATGAGGAGGAAAATAGAAGAAGAACGAGGAGGGGGAGGAGGGGAAGGAGGACATACAACAACAACAACAACAACAACAACAGTTTTGATAATGATAATGGTAATAGTAAATGGTAATGATGAAAAAAAACTAAAACATCATCGTCATCAACATCACCGTCAACTTAAAAGAAGATTGAGTCTACCACACGAGCCAGTTTTTAAAATTCACGTAATACAAAACAAACAACAACAACAACAACAACCAAAAAAGGTGAACGTTGCTGCTCCCCAACGCCTGCCAAGACGCCAAACTCACCAGGTGAAAAAAGTCTGCCCATATTACATAGACAGAACGCACTGAGGTACTCACAGACAGAACACACTGAGACACTCACAGACAGAACACACTGATGCACTCACAGACAGAACACACTGATGCACTCACAGACAGAACAAACCGAGGCATTCACAGACAGAACACACTGAGGTACTCACGGACAGAACATACTGAGGCACTCACGGACAGAACACACTGAGGCACTCACGGACAGAACCACACCGATGCACATACTCACAGACAGAAAACACTGAGGCACTCACGGACAGAACACACTGAGGCACTCACAGACAGAACACACTGAGGCACTCACGGACAGAACACACTGAGGCACTCACAGACAGAACACACTGAGGCACTCACAGACAGAACACACTGAGACACTCACAGACAGAACACACTGAGGCACTCACAGACAGAACACACTGAGGCACTTACGGACAGACACACACACTGAGGCACTCACAGAGAGAGCACACACTGAGGCACTCACGGATAGAACACACTGAGGCACTCACAGACAGAACACACTGAGGCACTCACGGACAACACACTGAGGCACTCACAGACAGAACACACTGAGGCACTCACAGACAGAACACACTGAGACACTCACAGACAGAACACACTGAGGCACTCACAGACAGAACACACTGAGGCACTTACGGACAGAAACACACTGAGGCACTCACAGAGAGAGCACACTGAGGCACTCACAGACAGAACACACTGAGGCACTCACAGACAGAACACACTGAGGCACTCACAGATAGAACACACTGAGGCACTCACAGACAGAACACACTGAGACACTCACAGACAGAACACACTGAGGCACTCAGACAGAACACACTGAGGCACTAACAGACAGAACACACAGAGGCACTCACAGACAGAACACACTGAGTCACTCACAGACAGAACACACTGAGGCATTCACAGACAGAACACACTGAGGGCACTCACAGACAGAACAACACACTGAGGCACTCACGGACACACAACACACTGAGGCACTCACAGACAGAACACATTGAGGCACTCACAGACAGAACACACTGAGGCATTCACAGACAGAAACACACTGAGGCACTCACAGACAGAAACACACTGAGGCATTCACAGACAGAACACACTGAGGCACTCACAGACTGAACACACTGAGGCACTCACGGACAGAAACACATTGAGGCACTCACAGACAGAACAACACACTGAGACACTCACAGACTGAACACACTGAGGCACTCACGGACAGAACACACTGAGGTACTCACAGACAGAACACATGAGGCACTCACAGAAGAACAACACTGAGACACTCACAGACAGAACACACTGAGGCACTCACAGACAAAACACACCTGAGACACTCACAGACAGAACACACTGAGGCACTCACAGACATGCTGTTGTCAATGAAGGAATCGTCCAGGTCATAACCGTCAGCGCCACTGCTCCAGTAGTCGTCGTCGTTCTCCTCCTCTCTCCTCATCCCACCTTGCCCTCCCTGTCCTCCTCCCTTCTCTGCGTCGTGAGTG
>JADBJO010031944.1:12500-16228 GCA_016801955.1 Conus betulinus | reverse complement strand
CAAGCTGCTCGGAGAGCAGCTCGCCATATTGAAGGCACGATTGCACTGAACATTCCGATAGACCTACCAGAATGTTATACTTCGATTAATAGAGCATCCTTTAACAGTTTCAAGAGGTTACAGAAATACAGTGTGTGTGTGTGTGTGTGTGTGTGTGTGTGTGTGTGTGTGTGGTGTGTGTGTGTGTGTGTAGATATGAACAGCAGGGTTCAAAAATTAATTTCAGCTACAATGAAAACAAAAAAATGAAAATGTTGGTTGTATCTATCAAAAAAAAAACCCCAAAACTCAAGGCTTTGATATATGGGTTTCTGATGTTTTACCTGGTGTAAAACACACCAAAAATCCATACACAACGACTCTTCCTCATGTCGTCCCTCCCCCCCCCCCCCCCCCCCCCCCCCCCCCCTCCATTTTCCCCGTAGCCCCCGCGCCCCTCCACATTCTCTCCCCTTTCTACAGACACACCACTTTTGTTAAGTATCAACTCCGGCAACTGAGGACTTGTTGGGGCCACTGTTTGTTAACAAGCGGCTCGATCGTCCTCGCCTTGTGCTGGGCGATTGACAACAGCTGATTGCTGATTATCATCACTGTACAAACTGCGAGGGGATAAATGTTCACTTATCTCCCCCTGTGAATGTGGAGTAAAGGGAGAGGGGGTAAGGAGGGGACCGGGTGGGTCGGTAGGAGTGGAGGGAGGCGAGAGGTGGCAGGTGGGATCGAGAATAGAATTTTATAAACAAAAAGAATTTTAGCTGCAAACTCTCACCCCCCCCTCCCCCCCCCCCCCCCCCCCCCGCCCCCCCTCCTTTCTTAAAAGCTTTCTTTCACTTTTTTCTTTCTATTTCTTTTTACTCTGGATGTAAATTGCTTCTCCCAGTCAATCGTGAAGACTTTTTCCCTGGTTGAAAGTCGACTTCAGTAGCATGGCTGATGAACTTGTTTCAAAACGCTGAATTTTGACCAGCTACAGTGGTGCAGTGGTAAGCGTTGCGGAACTACGAACTGCAAGGACGTGGGTTCGATCCTCATCATAGGCATTTCTTTATGTTTGTGTTTTTTTTAAAGGCCTGCTCGTACCCAGAACTGTGTGTGGTATGGGTTGAGATGGAAAGACTGGAATCACACACTTTACTTACATCCACTTCAATGATGATGCGTCTTCGAGTGATGCTCAAATTTCCTGACCACCTCAACAGGTGTCTGGATTACTGGACCTGCTTACTTCAGAATATATTATTTAAGAAAGCACATACTCTTATCATCATCTTTATCTCCAGACAAATGTGTCCAATCGTGGTATGGAAGGAGACAACAGCAAAGTATTGAAACTCAACTTGTTCACTGGATACACAAGTAACCTGAAAAACTGCTGTCTAATTCACCCAACAAGCCAGACACTCAGGCGGCACACTGGCGAATGAACGTGTTTCATAAGAAATGAATCTGTGTCGTCTGCTGATGAAAATCAAGACGCACTGTCCCATTGTTCGTTATTTCTGATTGAAATGTTTAGCTTGCCTACAAAAAAAAAACGTTATGTATGTATAAACAGCCCACATATAGCCAGCCATCACTTTCCATTTTATAAGATTACATCATTTTAATGTAACAATTCAAATCAAAAACATGTAGCATCTATTCGTATTCCATTTATTTCTCTCATGAGCGCATTCCCACCAGTGTTGTACGCAGTTGTATATGAAAGCTGGTGGTCTCACTCCAGTAACTTCCTGTTCATATCTGGAGACTAGCCACCACATACAGTCTCTCACGGCCTAAACCTTCAATTCAGAACGAATCTGTTTACAGACTATCAAGTAAAAACGCCGTCCACCCCACACCACACCACCCCAATCAACTGCTCAAAAAACAAAAAAAGCAACCAACACACACAACACACACACACACAACACACACACACACACACACACACACACACACACAATGAAAAAAAAAATACTAGTCAGTCAATGACATAGTTAGCACGAGTGTGTAGTGATATCCATGTCAGCAGAGGACAAAGCGTTAAACACAGGAGGCATCCACCTCGTCACCACAGAACTTGAAGAGCTCCTTGAACTGACTGCCTGGGTTGAAAGGGAAGTTCACACATATTCTCATCATGGAACTTGAAGAACTTGAGGTGACTGGCTGGGTAGACCAGTGAGTTGAAACGAAACCTTACCAAGGAACCTTAAGTACAGACAGTGACAGGTTGGGTAGATCAGGGAGGTTCACACAGACCCTCATCAGTCACTACCTCAGAACCACTGCAGACAGTACAGCATCAGTATCCACAAACGACGCCCGCAGCATGCATCCTTACGTTTACAATTCTTGATGTTTGCTCTACGTCTTGTTTCCTCACAAACATGGGACAGTTTTTTCGCATCTTTGTCTTACTTTGAACAATAACGTTCCACCATTTGGCGGTTCCTAATTTCTTACTATAAACCCGTAGCAAATCTGAATTTTCCACAAGTATTGCGCATTTTTCTATAAATATGATATCATTTACAGAGTTTACACTTTGTCATCCTATTTGATTTTGATATTGGAAAAAAAGCCTTGTATTTATTGGTGATTTTTTCTTTGTTGGAAGCGATGAGAGAGGTGTTGAGATACACACCTGAAGGGATTGACATGTACGGTTTTGGTGTGCATAAGAGAGGGTAAAAAAAGAGCGAGATGGAAAGCTTCTAATCAGCTGTGCAAAGGTGAGAGTTAGAATATCAGCTGTTTTATCTGATAATCTGTAAATGTGAGATAGCATTTTAAGTGCCTGCATCACTGTATCATTCTACGGTCAGTGCAGCGTGGAGGAAACACAGAGATAAAGGGGTATAGAGTAGGAAAAGGTAGTGGATGACACTCGTGAGGGTGATGGAGTGAAAAGGGCAGATGGACATAGATGAAGCTAGCTGGCTCATTATGCTAGTCCCTTCAATCGATGTAAGATGGTATGACCCGTAACTAACATAATCATACAGGATTAGGGATTTTGAGAGGGGAGGAGGGGGGGGGGGGGGGGGGGGGCGTGTCTACTGGACGTCCTCCCATGGTTAAAAAAAAAACACACATGAAGGGAAAATGAGAGAGAAAGAAAGAAAATGTAATCAAAAGATATATCAAAAGAAAAAAAAAAAAAGCAGCAAGGAATAGATACATTTTGTGTGTTGTGGACAACCGTGTCTGCTCCAAGCGACCCCATTTTGTCCCCCCCCCCCCCCCCGCCCCCCCTGACCCCTTCCCTCTTTCCCAATGTATCCATCCCTCACCATCCACCCTCCCTCCTGTCCATCCACCTTCTGTCCATCCCATTGTCCATCCCTTAACCCACCACTGCTTCTTCCGTCCACCCTCTCCCCTTATTCTCATCCCTCCTGTGCAAACACAGTGACTCCACCCTCAAGGCCTTCTTTGGGTGTAAAGTCCACACTTTATTAGTGTCACTATTTTCGCTCTATGTTCCTTTCTTGTTCATCACGTGGTACTATTCAGTCAACTGCCACTGTGGGAATCGGCTGCAGACGACGTTAGCCATTCACACGGCAAGTGTTCGAAAGGATACGAAGACACATTCGGTTGGTTTACTTTTTCTGTGTACGCTGCAACTACGACTGCAAACAACTGATTGTCATGGAGAGCCCTGAAATGGTGAGCAACTTGATTCAGATTTTGTCTATATTCTTTAAGTTGTATGGGTTGCATTGATTTTTTAT
>JADBJO010031944.1:0-10000 GCA_016801955.1 Conus betulinus | reverse complement strand
TGGACAAGTCAAATCCATCCCAGTATGTTACTGTAACAACACCTGTGCTGTGCAAGGTCTGAAATTACCCAGTCTAAATTTGGTCATAATAAATTCTAAGTGTTTCTCGATATCCATTGGCAGTTAAAGTTTGACATCGTATACTGCACACAATGTCCCATACATGGAAATCTATCGCTAGTTTTGACATGAAAGTCCTGTTCCTGCCAACTGCATGCAACCAATCTGTCTTTAAATTCACGTGGAAACAATCGATCATTTTGCATACCTTGATTCATCAAAACATAACCAAATCCAAATGGATCTCATTTACAATTAATATTTGAAACTCAATTTTTTGCCACTTGCACCTAGGTCGTAAAGATCAGTTAGGCTTTCCTTGGCAATTCTTGATAATTCATTTCCGTTAATTTTAACCGGTACTAAATACAGTTTGATATAAAACGTCAACAAATCAGATATCTACTGGTCTCCCCATTCACAAAGGCATTAGGTGTTTGCATTCCAACTCCTAAAACGCTATACGGGGGCGGGAGAGCGAGCGAGCGAGCGAGCGAGAGAGAGAGAGAGAGAGAGAGAGAGAGAGAGAGAGTTGATGAAATATTTTTCAAAAAAAGAAAGAGAAAGAAATAGAGAAAGAGTATCACCCTGAACGTTCGCTCTCTTTAATATTAAAATTTTCACCTTTACACGAGTTTTTACTCGCACTTTTAGACATGCATTCCAACTGAATATTGTTAAGATGTTCGCGCTTTTCGTGTGCACCTATGCTACCCGTATACAACCAAGGAACCATCATTCCATCACCTGCTAGCCACAGGCCACAGTCAAAACATGCTCCAAACGATAAACAGACAGACAAGACAGGCAGATAAGTAGACAGATATGACGAGTGGAAATCAATTTTCAGACACAATAAATCTTTTGAAAATCTTCTGCTTGTGCCTGTCTATATGGGCAACAAAAAACTACTCACGGGCGTTGATGTATGGATCTCTCTGGTGTTTTACCTACATGTGTTCTTTCTCACGTCATCCCCTCCCCCCATGGATTTTACACACAAAACGTTATAATTTCATCTACCTCCCACCCTTCCCACCCCACCCCTTCTTCGTCCATGTTAAAGTCCTCTATAACATTTTTGTTGTTGCTTTCTTTCCTTTCTTCTTTTCTTTTTTTTGTCTGTCGTGTATGTCTGTCTGTCTCTGTACACCGGATGTAAATGGCCCCACGATTTATTGTAAAGACACTTCTTTCGGGGTGAAAAAGTTGACTTCAATAGTACGGCTGAAAAGCTTGTTCAAAACGCTGAATGTTGACCAGCTACCTTGGTGCAGTGGTAATAAGAATCGCGGAATGGCGAACTGGAAGGACGTGGGTTCGATCCTCATAAGAGGCATATATTTGTTTTCAGCTTTTTTTCATTTTGAATGGGCCCGCTTATACCCAGAACTGTGTGTGCTAGGGCTTGAAACGGGACGACTGGACCACAGAGTTGACTTTCATCCACTTCTATGTATCCGTCTCCGAGAGGTGTCGCTCAAATTATCCGATTGTTTTTGCTTGAAGAGTGAAATTTCCGTAGAGGAAAATGCAATGAATGCATACATAGCCACATACTGCTTGCAAGCACTTTTCATTGTATAGCATTACAGCATTCTACTGTAACAATTCAAAGCGAAAGATGTAGTATCTACTTGTGTTCCATCACCATTGTCATGAGCACGTTCCCAGCTGTGTTGTAGACAGTTGTGGAGGAAAGCTGGTGGTCTCACTCCTCCAGTCATTTTATTTTGATGTCTATAGTCTAGCCCTGAGTTAGAATCTCTCGTGGCATGAACATTCAATTCAAAACGAAGTATGTGTCAGTCGATTTAAAGAGTTGGTGCTTTGAGTGTGATGTCATTTCTATGCCAACAAGGGACAAAGTGTCTAACACTGGGGGGCCATCTATGCTCCTCGCCATACAACTTGAAGAGCTCCTTAAAGTGACCGTCCGGGTCGATCAGGGAAGTTCACATTGAGCATCCCTACAGCACCTGAAGAACTGAAATGACTGTCTTGGTAGATCAGAGAAGTTCATATTGAGCATCCCTACAGCACCTGAAGAATTGAAAGTGACTGTCTTGGTAGATCAGAGAAGTTCACGCTGACCATCACCACAGAACTTGAAAACTCTATGCGACTGGCTGGAGAAATCAGAGAGGTTCACAGTCTCTGACCAAAGAACTTGGAAGAACTCTCCTTGAAGTGACTGACTGGGTAGATCAGGGAGGTTCTCACAGACCTTCACCATAAAACCTGAAGATTTCTAAGTGACTGGCTGGGCAGATCAGAGGTTCTCACAGACCCCTACGTGTCCCTTCCGCGGAACCATTGCAGACAACACGTCAGCAACATTATGAAAAACCGACGCCAGCACCATGCATCCTAACACATGATTCTTGATTGTTGCTGTACGTGTTGTGTACTCACAAATAGGCACCAGTTTTTGCGCGTCTTTGTCCCACTCAGAACAATAACACTGCACCATTTGGGTATTTATCATTTGCTGCTGTAAACTCAAAAGCTCATCCGAATTTTCCATTAGCTTTGTGCATGTTTGTATATACTTACGATGTCATTTACAGATTTCACGTTTCATTTATTAACCTATTTGGCTACGCCACTAATAGATAAAAGCCTCGTCTTTTTAGGATCGTGTTTGGAGGTGGGGTGGGGGCGCGGTGATAGAGACTGGTGGTGAGTGAGGAGTAACATTTTTGCTGTACACTGGAGGATGGAAAGTGTGTGTGGGTAGGATGGGAAGCTTCTAGTTTGCTGTGCAAAGGTTATAATTACAGTAACAGCTGTTTTACCTGATGTGCTGTAAATGTTCGATAGCATTTTAAGTGCCTGCACTGTATAGTCAGCACAGCGTGGAGGAACTGATAGATAACAAGTGCAGGTGGGGAAAGGTGAGAAGCAATGGGGGGATACTTGTGTGGGCGAAGAGAGCAAGGGGGTTAGCTGGATGTATAGGCAGGTAGCTGACTCAGTAAGGTGTTCCTTGAAATAAAATCTGGATTTGGCCTTTGGGAAACCACTGATAATTACACAGTGTACTTATTATGGTGGGGAAATGTGTGCACTGGTGTATTGTCATAATTTCAAACAAAATCGCTCATAACCTTTCCTTCTTCCATCTATACGCACCCCTTTATCACTCCCACTGTTCACCCCCTATCCAACTACCACCACCCTCCGCCACCTTGTGCAAATACAGATATCCACCCTCCACAACTTCTTTGGTGTGTAAAGTCCACACTGTGTTACGTTATCTCCGAGCCTCTTGGTGTCACGGGTGGTCATTTTCGCTCTCAACTTGTTATCTTTCTTAGTCCTCGCGTGGTAATTAAGCAAAGTGCGACTACAAAAAACGGTTGCAGAGATCACTTGATATTCACAAGGCAAAAGTACGCAAGACGGAGTTGTTTTTTCCTTAAACCAGACAATTGCAATTATAAAAAGCACTTCGCCATGGAGAACCCAGAAACGGTAAGCAAGCAGACTCAAACTGTGTGTACAGTTTCAAGTTTATTAGATTTCGCCATTGTTTGTTGTTGTTTCTTTCACATGCCTCAGTATGTTTTTCTCAATTTCAGAAAATCACTTCGTTGCCTTTTGTGTAGGTTTTGCTTCCATCCTGTCTGTTTTTTTTTTTCCCTTGAATTCCCAGGAGTACAAATCAGCCTGTGTAATTCTTCTTTTTCGTAGTTTTCATCGAATAACTTGTGTTCTTGTCGCTTTTCACCATCCTTCATTCATTTTCATTCGATGTTTGATCAGTAGTTTTTTTCATCTTACCGTCTTTTACAAACTGCTTTTCCTGTCACAAACCCCCCCCCCCCCCCTCTCTCTCTCTCTCTCCCCCCCCCCCCCCCCCCCCCCCCCCCCCCCCCCCCCCCCCCCCCCCCCCCCCCCCCCCCCCCCCCCCCCCCTATATCTTTTCCCCCTTTTCTCGCGCTCATTGACTCATATCGTGGTCTAGTGAAAAGTCATTTTCATGAGGCAATTTCTATACTAATTCACTGCATCAACGGCATTTTAGCAGACATTTCCAGTACAGCATTTCGAGCACCTTAGTTCTTAGTTAGCACCTTGGTTCGTTAGATTCGCCTGTAAGCAATTCAAATACAATTTTGTGCCGATTCTTGAGAAGAATGCTCTGATAATTCCACATTGGTGGTTAGCATTATTCCGAGTGATTTTCTGTTAGAGAAGAAGAGACACTTTCCAAGTTGGGCGAGAAACGTGGGTGGATTGGGGACGCTATAACTTGACTGTGTATATGGAGGGTGTAGATGGAGAAAAGGGGAGAGTATGGGCGTGCATGCGCGCGCGCGCGCGTGTGTGTGTGTGTGTGTATGTATGTGTGAGGTGGGGGGGGGGGGGGGGGGGAGTCGGTCTGCTCGGTTTTATATTGGACAGTTTGCCCTCTACATCAATTAACAGTTTATACCTTTGTTGAGCGCGAATCTTGTGCATCTCTTACTTTTTTAAAGGTGCATTATCCTATGCGGGTAAAAGGACTTCGATAAGTTTATGCAACAAACACGGATGTGCATACACAGTTTAACAGAGACAGGGAGACAACTGATGGAATTTCACGGTCACTCTCTCTCTCCCTCTCCCTCTCCCTCCATATCAGGGCTGTCACCACGTTAAAATCAATGCACAGGTCATTCATCCACACAATTCTTTAAAAGACATCGTCTAAAATCTCATCCAAAACTTTGTTAAAAATCTTTCCACTGTAAAATTTCAGATCCGATGAAAAATGTTAACCTCTTCAAGAACTCAAAGATCGCGTCAGGCGGAACATCTCTGAACAAGGTTTTCATGGAATCTGCTGTAAAATGTTTGTGTCTCACATCGTGCAAATCCCAACACTCTAAAGAATATGTTTCATTGTGAGTGGCACATGACACGGAATGCACCAAGGAGCTTCTTCACTCTTTAAAAGGTAGGAATGGGTAAAATACGAATGGCCGGTGTGCAGCCGGCACAGAACGGTTTCTTCTTTACGACCACCAGACGAAGATGAGAGGAACTCCTTTAGGTTTGGACGGATCTGAAAGAGTTTGTTATCCGTCTGTGTATTTCCAATCCTCCTGCCAGAGGTCTTTTACATAATCGTTAATTTTGGGTTTCAGATCCGAGCAGGGGATAGGTGTGTTTGACAGTTTCTCTCTTGTGGCATTCTTGGCCAAACGATCCACCATTTCGTTCCCTCCGATGCCAACATGACCAGGAACCCAAGCCAGAAGAATGTTGTAACCCTCCGCTGTCAACTTGGTAAAAAGGTCAAAAAAGTGTAAAAGTTCGGGGTGCTGAAGGTTGCGGCCAGATATGGCCTCCAAAGCCGACAGCGAATCCAACAAAACCAGAAAGTCCCTCTTGGAGACTGTGAGATTATTCTTAGTGCCAGAACCAGAGCTGTAAGTTCAGCAGAGTAGGCAGAAGCGTCTGAAGGAATATGTTCTAACAGTATTTGAGAAGGAGCACCAGGGCAGTAGGCTGCACAGGCCACTCCATCTTCAGACTTGGAACCGTCAGTGAAAATTTTCTGATAGGATGGGAGTTTTGAACTCAGCTCAGCATACAACGTCTTGTATGCCAGAGAGCTGGTGGACTCTTTGCGAAAAGCTGCAAGATCAAAAACGAATGTCTGGTGTGAAAAAAGGTCCACGGAGGCTCATCTGGAAACTTGGAAAAATCAGACACATCAACTCCTAGGTCTAGACCTGCATTCCGTGCGCGAGGCTGCATACGAAGGCCAAACGACGGAATACAGGTAGGGTTGTTTTCGAATTTGTTTTGGAACCGAGGGTCAAAGACACAGTCATAGGCAGGGTTTTCTGGTTCGGAGAGAACAGTTTGATATAGTAGTTCAAAGATAGTTTCAACCTGCGGTTGGACAGTGAGGGTTCACCTGCCTCTGCGTACAGGCTGTACACAGGGGTGGTGCGGAATGCTCCAAGAGATAGACGAAGCCCTTGCTGGTGGATAGGGTCTAAGAGTTTGAGGTAAGACGGTCTTGCAGAGCCATACACAGCACAACCATAGTCCAGTTTGGAACGGACCAGGGCTCTGTAGAGGTGCAGCAGAGTTTTCTTATCAGCGCCCCAGTCAGTGTGTGCTACGACCCGCAGAATATTCAGAGCTTTCTGGCAAGAAGTTTTGAGGTTTTTAATATGGCTGAGAAAGTTCAGTTTTTTATCAAAAATAACCCCCAGAAATTTAGCTTCCTTAACAGCTGGAATGGTGGTCTTATCCAGAAGAATTTCAGGATCAGCAAAAAATTGACGAAAATTGTGAAAATGGATTGACTGGGTTTTTGTACGTGAAAAGGTAAACCCGTTTTCCTCGGCCCACTGTTGAATCTTGTTGACACGAAGTTGGAGTCGCCGCTGTACGCTGGCGTAAGAAGCTCCAACTGCGTACAGCGCGAAGTCGTCAACGAACAAAGAAGACTCGGAGCCCTGGCTTACCGATTTCACAATGTCGTTGATCTTAATGCTGAAAAGGGCAGGAGAATGGATGCTCCCCTGAGGTACACCCACTCCTGCCCATGGATGTCCGAGAGTGTGGTGCCAACACGCACCTGGAACTGTCGATCAGCCAGAAAGTTTTCGATAAACATAGGCAGATAGCCACGAAAACCAAGTTTATGCAAATCCATAAGGGTCCCTGATTTCCACGTCGTGTCATATGCTTTTTCTAGGTCGAAAAAGATAGCGACCACATGCTGCTTATTGACAAAGGCGTTGCGAATGGTGGTTTCTAGACGGATTAAATGGTCAACTGTCGAGTGGTACTTGCGGAACCCCCCGCACTGTTCACTGGCCAAAAGGTCGTCGGTTTCCAGCTTCCACATCAGACGGGAGTTGACCATCTTTTCCATCAGCTTACACGGGCAGCTGGTCAGAGCTATTGGGCGATAGTTTGATGGGTTGGTAGGGTCCTTTCCAGGTTTGGGGATTGGAATGATCAGGGCTTTCCGCCAGGAGGGCGGGAAGCACCCTGTGGTCCAGATATGGTTATAGACTTTGAGCAGCGTCTGGAGACAGCTTTCTGGAAGGTGTTTCAAAACCTGATAATGAATGTCATCCAGACCAGGGGCAGAGTCATTGCAGGTTTGCAAAGCTGATTTTTCGTTCGCTAATCGAGAAAGGCAGATTGTAAGCTTCAGAGTTGTCTGATGTGAAATTGTATGAAGATTTCTCTCTAATTTGCTTGTTTCTTAAAATGGCTGCAGATTTATTTAAAGATGAGGAGTTCTGCTGGATGGTGGAGGCCAACAGATTGGCAACAGCTTGTTTGTCAGTGATCAAAGCATCGGCAAGTTTCAGGTGATGAATGGAGGGGTTGGTGTTCTTCCCTTTGATTTTTCTGATGATGTTCCAAACTTTTTTCTTTGAAAGTTTTAGATGTCAGTCCAGAGCAGAAGTTTCTCCAAGACTGACGTTTACTGATTTTGAAAGTATGTCTCGATTTAGCACGGAGTTTCTGATGGGCTCGGGCGTTAGGACCAGAGGGTCGTTGGTATACCTGACGCTGAGCCCGTTTACGTACTTTTGAGATTTGTTGGCAGTCAAAATTAAACCAGGGTATCTTTGGCATTTGGGTTTGTTTGAGGAAGTTGGAATGGAGGCCTTGGCGCATTTTATGAGGATATTGGAAACCGTTTCTGCGGGATCCGGACTTTGTAGAACTTCCTCTGTGAGTTCCCCACGGAGAGTTCCTGCAAAAAGATCCCAGTTCGCCTTGTTGAAATTTAGATGTTCTGGAACAGTGCGGCTTTCAGTTATTTGGATTTTAGAACAATTGGAAAATGGTCACTCCCATGCAGATCGTCAAGTGCCGACCACTCATAGTCCAGGACCAGCGAGGGGTCGCACACTGACAGATCCAAACATGAGAGAGCACCAGTAGCAGAGTGGAGGAAGGTTGAGATCCATCATTAAGACAAACACAGGTCAAGCTCTGAGAAGACGTTTTCCAGAAGGAGACCTCTAGACGAAGTATCAACGCTACCCCAAGAGGATTGTGCCCATTGAAATCGCCCAACAGCAGAAAAGGTCGTGGAAGCTCCTCAATCAGGCTGACCAGTTCTTGTCGACTGATGGATACAGAAGGAGGCAGATATAGACAACAAATAGTGACCGTTTTTATGCAGAGAGACTCTGGCAGCTAAAGCTTGGAGGGGAGAACTGAGGTAGACAGGGCTAAACAGAAGAGATTTGTGGATAAGCAACGACACACCACCCGTCACTCCAACTGCAGAAAGCTGTGCTGGTTTAGAAAGAACATTAAAACCCGATAAAGAGAAAGATTTGTCAGAGCGTATCAGAGTCTCTTGAAGAGCTAAGACAGCAGGTTTTAATGTTGACAGAGGAGCTGCAGCTCTTCAAAATTAGAATTCAAACCTCGAATGTTCCAGTGAGATATGAATCCATGAGGATGGAGAGATGGCAACAGACTTCTCAGTCCATTACTGTCTCATCATCATCCGACTGCAAAGGAGAATATGGATTTCGTGTTTCCAAACTTGAATGTCTTTTCTCTGGACTTTTTTTTTTTTTCTTGGAAGCTCCGGAGGCAGATGATGGGCAATCCACCTCATGACCTCTACACCAGAGGGCTTCCCTGGGATCGTGCCTTGATGAGGCACCGCTTGGGGCCGCGAGTGCCCTTGGGAGGAACAGGGGTTTTTTTGGGGGAAGGGGAGCTGTCAAAGCAGAGAGTCTCCCAACCTGTGTCTGCTGGGCAGAATGGGAGGCAGCAGGTTTTACGCCACCACCATGGGAGTTTATCACAGGGTAGCGGATTTCTTGCCTCCGCTGGGGGCAGATGGTTTCGATTGCAGAGTCTTGGAAAAACTAAAGGTGTCTGTCTGACAGGAGACAGATACTGTAGAAACTTGTTTCACAACCTGAGAGTAGGACTTGTTCGGATGCTGCGGACTGCCCAGAACCAACTTTTTGCCTCGTGGAATGGAATCTTTCTTTCCGTCTTCACCCTTTGGATACTACTTTCCTGGCGCCAAACCGGACACTCTCGAGAGGAGGATGGGTGGCCGCCTCCGCAGTTTGCACAACGCGCCGGATGAACGCACGGCAATCTCGTGGCTCGGTTGGCAGCAGACGCCACAAATCTCCTCCCCAGAGCATCGATCCCGCACATGGCCAAACTTCTGGCACCGGAAACAACGCATCGGGGATGGAACATACAGGCTAACCTTGACGTTCAAATAGCCCACCTTTGATAGACTGTGGCAGCGAAGGGGTGCAGAAGGTCAGAAAGAGGGTATTTGTTGGCACTCTTTCAGAACCCTTGCGAATTGTGACTCTTCGCACATCCATGACTCCCTGGGATTTCAGTTCGAACCTTATCTCATCCTCCGATACTCCTTTCAAGTCTGGGCAGCGAATGACTCCCTTTGAAGAATTTAGGTTCTTGTGAGGCGACACTTTGATTTTTCGGTCAACAAGAGTTGTAGATTTCAGGAGCCGATCTGACTGACATTTTGTACCACATTCCACCAGAAATGACCCATTTCTCAGACGTTTGATTGATTTTAGGTTTCCTGACAGACAACTAAAACCTTTCTGGATTGCAAAGGGGCTGAGTGCAGACAAAGGTTTGTCTACAACAGCGCCCTCCACCACCAACCACGAAGGCCAAGATCCAGATTCTGTTCGGATTCTGAGTCCGAGTCAGAATCATGATCACCATCAGATCTCACTTTGTCTCTCTTTCTCCTTTTGGAAGGGAGTTTAGATATTGAAGCCATGGTATATGATTTAGGAATTCGGCCCTCACCCTACCCACCAACATCGAGTCCAACTTAGGGCCAGGGCCAAGAAACTCTTTTCTTGGACCCCTTCCAGGGTTCTCAGGAGGGATATACAACAAAGCAGCGCCAAATTCTACCCGATCCCCCCGATATGCCCAG
>JADBJO010031943.1:5000-12500 GCA_016801955.1 Conus betulinus | reverse complement strand
ATCAGACTGACAGGAAGTCATGAAAGCTTTCAATGGTGCACAATGGCACTCTAACCAGATGAATAGACTTATTCTGTCTACCTCCTTGCTGCAACACAACAGTTACAGCTTCACTGACTCGGGGTTTCAAAACAGAGGGCATGCAGAAGAAAAACAAACACACTGTTTGGTAACAAGGTGAGAGCTGCTGTTGTGTTAGGGAGACGGTTTTCCTTTGTAACTTAACCTACACCTTTTGGCTCCAGCTGTTTCACTACTCAGCGCTTTTGCAGAGCAGCTGTTGTTCTACAGTCTCCCTTTTTGAACACTGCAAACTCATCATTTTCTCAAGCATTCCCCTCTCTCCTCTTTGAATGCTGCAATTTCATCATTTCTTAAGCATTCCTCTCTCCTCCTCTCTTCCTCTTTGCATGCTGCAATTTCATCATTCCCCATGCATTCCTCTCCCCCCCCCCCCCCCCCCCCCCCCCCCCCCCCCCCCTGTAAATGCTGCAACTTCATCATTTCTCAAGCATTCCTCTCTTTCCCTCTTTGAATGTTGCAATTGTACCATTTCTCGAGCAATCCTCTCTTCCATCTTTGAATGCTGCAACTTCTTAATCTCTTAAGCATTCCTATCTTCCCTCTTTGAATGCTGCAACTTTATTAGTTCTCAAGCATTCCTGTCTTCCCTCTTTTAATACTGGTAACCTCGTCATTCCTCAGCTCTCGCTCTAGCCTTTAACTCTACTCTCTCTGTCTGTCTGTCTGTGTCTGTCTGTCTGTCTGTCTGTCTGTCTGTCTGTCTCTCTCTCTCTCTCTCTCTCTCTCTCTCTCTCTCTCTCTCTCTCTCTCTCTCTCAAAACAAGGAATTTCGCGTGCATGTTAAAAGTCTGTAGAGCTGTTGTTGCATTCACCATGGAAATATTGTTTCCACCACAGTCTGTTTCTTCGCTCGTTTGTCATTAAGATTATGCAATAATAGTAAATGAATTTTTTTAAAAGGACCTCGAGTAACTGTGCAATGGGGCAACAGGATCAGACCATTATATTGCAATGTGTATCTGATGAAATAATGGCCTGAAGGATCGGTATAGCAAGATTACTGAGAATTCAGCGCTAAAACCTGAACTCATGACGTTACTGTTTTACGAATTGATAACTGCATAAGAAGAATTTTTTTTGTCTTGGACAGTAACATAAATGTTGGCATTTTGTGTTTTTCCATATCCTATTATAACGCTTATAAAATACATAGGAAAGTGACGCTTTCTGTATATACTTAACATTCATTTTCTCTGACAGATGCGTGGTGTTTGTGTGACGCTCTCCTGAGTGTCTTTTTTTCTATTAAAAAAAAAAATTCTTTAATTATGTTGGGGCTGGGAGGGTGGTGGTGTTTTTTTTTACACTAAGAAAGAGCAAACATTTTACAGTACCAGTTCTGGGGTTGGCATGTAAAAGCTCGTTGCTACACTGTATAAAAACACTGGAGATCAGAGAGTATATGTACAGGGAAATACACCCCTTTCTTGGAATGTATTAGAAGAAGGGGAATCGAATCAGAGAGAGGGAGCTATTTTCTTTTGGGCAGAGAAAAGTTAAGCGCACAGGGACTGCATATTTTTACCAGACACTCTCCGCCGTTTGTTTATGCAGATCGAAAAAACGTTCTGACAGTACTCACGACTCATGTTAATGTCAGCCCTGCATACACCAGTCATTCAAAGAGAACGCGCATCCTGCGGAAAAAACTGGAATCAGGAAAAGAATTCTTCTCTGCCTTGTTGGATCCCAGCTCTGACGGCGTGCCTGTTCCTGTACGTAAGGGGAAGTAATCAGGGAGGAAATCAATGGAGTTGTCTTGTTAGCGTTGTTGAACTGCTGCTCGACGTCCGTTTTGCTGTCTTTATCACACCGATGCACGTCTGTCCTGTGCGGCAGATGACTCACGGCGTCAAAGTCAGTGTGAAGTTCTCTGGGTCTGTATTATGTGACTCACACGCTGTTTCAGTTGAAGGAGATAAGACACACACACACACACACGCGCGCGCGCGCTGGTGGGGGTAACGCACTAACCTGTGAAGTGAGGGGAACCTGGGGTCTACGTTTTGATTCTTGCATGTGACAGACCCTTTGGTGCATCAGTTGTCTCTCCCCCTGAACTCTCTGACAGAAACACGAGAGAAGACCCCGTGATGCCATGCAATACCTTAACCCTTCGGCTGGGATCAAAGAGAAACTTCACTGTTCATTCTTCCTAAAGCCTGACGGCTCGTCTGGGTAATTACACAATGCGTGACAGCATGGAACGCGTCCAAGACTTCTTCTTGGAATTGGAGAAAGAGTGTTCTCTAATGTGTTGTGGCCGAGGTCTGGTCTTTTTGCTAGTTGTTGGACAAGTTGAAGGACACAGTGGAAGAAGATCAATGGAGGAGTCTGTTTGCGTTTTCGAACTTTTGATTTGCTGGGTTATCTTTCTTTCTTTCAAATCACTTGGTTTCTGGTCGCGTCAAAGTCACGTGTGACTTCTCTGACCCACATGACGTCATCTGTGTCTTGCTTTTCAAGATGGTGAAAGAAGCGGAGGTGGGAACGGCAAGGAGGTTGGGAGAAGTATCATGTATTCCCTGCAGACTGTGACCAGCGATTCCACTAGTCGAGCTAAAGGGACACAAATCTTCTTTCATCCAGTGGTGTCCCTTCTCCCCCACCCCTTCCCCACCCTCCTTTGATTTTAACCCCAATGTCTTTCTTGCCGTTCTTCTTTCGTTTTGTCTTTTCATTTCGCCCAGCATCATACTTATGTCCTTCTCCCATGTTTTCCCCTTTTTAACCTATTTTTTTTGTTTCTCTTTTTCTTCCTCTACCTTCTTTCTTACTTTCGCATTCTCTTTGTTTCTTTATCCACGTTTGTTTCGCCTGTTTTCTTGGGCATCGTGTTCACCTGAGAAAGAAGACCACTACTGTCTCTCTCAGCGTTAACACTGGGTCTAAGTTTAGCATCATTCAAATTTGTTCTTTGTCACCTGTTTTTAGAACTTTAGACTCAGCATTGCATTTCATTGTGTTGTGTGGTGTGTTCATGTGCTTTACACGTAAATAATTGTGTGTGTTACACTGCGTGGTGTATACACTCTTCAGTCACAGCCCATTTCTCAACTTGAAGATCGCGGCTACTGTCGATGGGGAGAGGGCCTTGGCACAATACTGCCACCCAGTTCTTGCCTGCATTTTGTATTCATGCACCCGTCAAAGTGGATTCCCTTAGTAGTCTCACGAGGAACGTTAGAGAAAATTCGAAAGGATGGAAGAGAGACCACAACATAAAGAAGAGATCGATTTTTCCCCTCGTTCCAATCCTTTTTGTTATCGTTCCTTGTCGTTAAAAAAAAACTCAGAATGGTGCCTATTCCTCTGCAGAGAGACAGCCTGTAGGAACAGGCAAACTTCCTAAAACTTTTAAAATATCAAATCAGCAATGAATGAGGATTTCACGTGAGCAGATTTTGTTCATGGACAACCTGAACAATGAGTACAAAAAGCGCAACTAAGTGCAAAGAAGCGCAGGAAAAATGACATTTCAGAGTAAAAGAGGGAATACAAGTATGGTGGATAATTCGCTGCGGCAGGAAACCACAATACCCCCTTCGTTCGTTGTTGGAATCTTCCGAAGGATGAGTTTGCTGTTCTGTGTATCCGCCAGACTAAACAAAAATGGGCTTTTTTTTTTTATTCATGGCGCTAGTATTCTGGATAAGACCAGAAACGGAGTCTAAAGAGGAGATGAAGATGGATTAAAACTGTGGGTGTTAAAATGTACGTAATAAAACTTTGTTATAAAAACAAACACATGGGCCCCATAATATTATACCATGAACGGATAGGTCATCTTTTCTTTACAATAACTTTCTACGCTGAGTGTGCAACTTTAAACCCTATCTAAACGCCTCAAAGCTCATCTGTCAAGAATCAGATCCGCTGACCATCCGACCTTCCAGAACGAGAAAGCGGAAAGAGGAATAAGCATAATGTAGAGTGGGGTGGGGTGGGGTGGTGGACGAAGCGTTCCCTGTCGTTGCCAATCACCTTTCTTCTTTGCTCTTGGTCCTGTGTCAATGCCCTGTTAGAAAGGATCTCTGTCCCTTTCCCCCCCCATGTTCCTTCCTCTGACCTCATCAAGGCGGCATGGAGCAGTGCTTGGTTGGATAAGGTGTAATCAAGGTCTGCTGAAAAGGCTCTTGGATACGTGCCATCTGCATTCGAACGTGTGAGTGTGTGAGTGTGTCTGTGTGTTGTGTGTGTGGTGTGTGGTGTGTGGGTGGGGGGGGGGGGGGGGTGTGGGGGGGGGGGGGTGGTGTACACGTGGGGGGGGGGGCCGATGTACACGTTGGGGGGGTGTAAAATGCATGTGTGTGTGTGTGTGTGTGTGTGTGTGTGTGTGTGTGTGTGTGTGTGTGTGTGTGTGTGTGTGTGTGTGTGTGTCTGTGTCTCTGTGTGTGTGGGTGTGTGTGTGTTGTGGTGTGTGTGTGTGGTGTGTGTTGTGAACGTGCACGTCAGACTTGTTGATTGGCCATCTTGGGAGCATCAATCACTTGTCTAGCAGTTTTCTTTTCGTGTTCCTCATTTTCCTTCGGAAAGCCTGTGTGCTCGCTTCACACGGGGCATGAAGAGAAGGAGAGAGAGAGGAGAGGAGAGAGAGAGAGTGTGAGAGTAGAGAGACGAGGAGATAGAGGAGAGAGGATCCCAAACGAACAACCAGTTGAACAGAGATTTTGGACCTATTTTTTTAGGAGGGGCAATCGGGGTGATGGTCGAAGGATAAGCACCAGATGGCTTTTGTTTATCTGACCGTTACGGAAAGAGGGAAAAAAAAATACAAGGATAACGTATGTAGAAACAAATGGGAGAAAGCGCAAGAGAATGAGTAGGCGGTTTGCATATGGCAAACAACCCATAGATGAATTCACAGAGAGAGAGAGAGGGGGAGAGAGACAGAGACAGAGAGGAGACGAGAGAACCGAGAGGAGAGAGAGAGAGAGAGAGGAGACGAGAGAGAGCAATTGAACAGAAGATTTTTGTTCCTATTTTTTTAGGAGGGGGCGGTTAGGAAGGGTCTGATGGTCGAATTAAACACCAGATGGCTTTTTTTTTTTTTTTTTGATTTTTTTTATCTGGACCGTTACGAAAACTGAAAAAAAAAATAGCTGCAAAACTGTATGTAGAAAACAAAATGCATAAACGCAATACGAATGAGTGTAGACTGTTGAATTGCAAACAACCCATGTATGAATAGAGAGCAGAGAGAGAGAGGGAGAGAGAGAGAGAGAGGAGAGAGAGAGAGAGAGGAACGAAAACGGAGAGGTGCAGTTTCGTCATTTCCATTTAAATCCGTGTGGTGAATATGATGAGGGACAGGTTGTAACGTATTGAAGATACAAAAGTACACGGCTTCAGTGCAAAATGAAAAGACTATAGCTCAAGTACAGGCAAGCGGCAAACGATATAGACAAGAAGTATAATCAATCACATTGACCTCACCCAAAGGGGCTGTGGTTCAAGGACAACTTCGTCCTTAGGGGTTCCTATCAGATGCAATCGCATTAACCGCACCCACCAAGGAGTTTTCCTCTGGTAGACCTTTTCACCTCGATTCAGATTTCTTGTTCCACATGGGTGTCGCCAAGGTGGTGATCCATTCGTTGACATGCTTCAATTTTTTTACATTCTACATTCTTTGTTTTAATGAACACCAAGATGACCGTTTTTTTTTTTTTTTTTTTTTTTGAATTTCATCAGGAAATCTGTCTTCTTGTATTTCATAAAAGTGTGAAAAGCTGGAAAGGTATTGTCAGAATGGTTTTTAAACTCATTGCTACAGAAACTTAGGAGACTGAGACATTGCAAAAGCTGGTGATGTAGAGGGTGATGAGGGGGTGGGTGTCGGGGAAACGTCCGGAGGACATGACCATTTTATTCGGTATGGAGATAAAAACGTGTCAGTGTTGTGGCATTTTTCTCCATTTTTTCTTCTTTTTTTTTTTTCTTTTTTTTTTCGTTCTCCTGAAGTGCTTTTGCTAGAAACCTCAGTCCCCCCCCAGGCTGACTGCGCACCCATTGTCGACTTATCTGCGTCCAGTGCAGGGTGTGGTTCACAACCCATCTCTCAAAGTGAATTCGAGCCCCTGTCAGGAAGATCAAAGAGCCCAAGTGCATCGCTTTCGGAATTAGAGAGATGTTTTTTTTTTGGTGGTTGCATCGTCCGGGCTTCGGGGTTTTCTCTTGGCATGTGTGTTATCTTTTCCCAGGTGTCTTTTTACACTGAGAGAATCAAGGAAGTGAAAAGAACAGTGGGGTACAAAAGTGTACATGGGCAACGGCGTTCTTCCTTTTCACATTGACATGCTCGGGTTGCTCAAATGTGTGCATCTGACCAGTTGGTTTACCCGGGTTCTTCCAATGTGTTTTTCTTTTTATATATATATGTCAATCACATAATTCAACCACATGGGCTCCAGTTGAGATTGTGCACATGTATGCTGTTGTAGTGTGTGTGGATAGCGTGTGAAACTTATGAAGATAGTTGGCGCTTCCAGAGCGCTTTAAACTGTGAATTAGTGAGCGGTGTGGTGGTGTGTGTGTGTGGTGTGTGTGTCTGTGTTCTGTGTTGTGTGTGTGTGTGTGTGTGTGTGTGTGTGTCGCGCGCAGAGCGCGCGCGCGCATGTGCATTGGCGCGCGCGCGCGCGCGTAGGTGTTGTGTGGTGTGTGGTGTGTGCTGTTGGTATTCCAACCCGCAAACAAAGGAAGATGCAGAGCCAGTCAGGACCATCATGAATTCACGAACGCCTTGGAAGCAAGCCTGGAACTGGTTCACACAGAAAGAGGCACAAAATACTCATCTTGTTCCCTCTAAACCTGACTTGTCACACAACACATTTGAAGCTGCCTAATAATCGCATAATGTAAAACTCATAAAAATGCAAGAAGAAAATAATCAATGCAGAAGAAACATGATGAAACGATTTTTCGTTTTAGAGGCGACTTCCCTGCGTAACTTAACTTATGACTTTCAGCCCTGGCTGTGTTAATATGTAGCATTTCACAGCAACAAAAACAAAGCTACCCACCCCCTCCCGCCGCTGAAGCTGAAGCCGTTTCCTCTCTCGCATTTTTAAATGCTGGGTAATCTACTTTCTCTAGCAGTTTCCTCTCCCCACTCTTGAATGCTGGGTAACGTCATATTTCTCTCAGCAAATTTCCTCTTCCTCTCTTTGAATAACTGGTGACCTCATTATTTCTCAAGCAATTTCTTCTTCCTTTCTTTGCCATTGCTCGTGACCTTTCCCATTGTCGTGGACATTTCGTCTGTCCCGTCTTTGAATGTTGATAACGACATCATTTTTCAAACTCTCTCTCTCTCCGCACACACACACATACACACCTCATGCAAGGAAATATGCAGACAGTACATGTCAAAAGCCTATAATGTGTTGTGTTTACCTTCACCATGAAGGTATTAGT
>JADBJO010031942.1:0-12500 GCA_016801955.1 Conus betulinus | reverse complement strand
TCTCTCTCCATTCACAAACCCCCTCTTGCCTGCTCATTTTTGTTTCTTGTTGTTGTTGTTGTTGGTAGTGGTGGTGGTGGTAGGTGTTTATTGGTTTCTTTTTCTTCTTTCTTCTTTTTGTCAAAGGGTTCTCATGCAAGCAATTGTTGCATTTTTTTTCATGTGTGTTGTTTGATTTGCTTTTTACCTATATATCGATTTTTTTTCTTGCCCAGAGGGCTGGATGTAAAAAGCATTCATGCTAGTCCACTACCCTCTTAAAATAAAATTTCGTTCGTTCGTTCGTCCCGCTGGATGGGACTCATCAGAGAGACACGGCTGACTTTTGCTAACTCTTTCAGCTACGTTTGATGCTGGTATCTTCCAAAAAAAAATGGCAGTGTCCCAGTAATTTGCCTTAGATGAAAAAAAAAAAAAAAAAGCGCGATATGAATAATCCTAATGATTCTTCGGATATCTCTTTGGTTGACGTCAGAAGTAAACTGTCCAGTACCATTATCAATTACAACAGAGACATCAGTGTGGAGCCGTGGCATGACTGAAGTGTCGTCGTCTTTTGATGTCAAATTTCCTACCCTTCTTTGACTCCAGAGTTGGCCGTACTGCAGAGGTAAGGGAGGTAAAGGGATGGTGACTCGCTGGGTTGAGTTTAATCCCACAGACAACGGGCCTAAAGGGAAGTTCAGTTGTGATCGCACTAAGTCTGCCTGTCATGTTTGTTTTTTTTTCTACCCCGATGGAAGTTGATGCTTTAGCTGGCTGGCAGAAAAGCTGTCTCGGACGGGTATTTTCAGCAACGCTTTGCTGGCTGCCTGTGGAGTGTGCGCCTATGATTGAAGAAGAAAACTGGGGTGTCGTTGGGAGTTTGGTAGGTGAGAACGGGCGTGACACAGTCTTGTTCAATTGATCGCTTAGCTTGAGTTACCTGCACGTTATTGTTTATAGTTTTGACAGATGTTTGACGTGGGAGTTTCACCCCTTCGTCAGCATTTTAAGGAGGTGTTTTTCTTCTGGTGTCATTTTTTTTTTTCCTTCAGGTTATAGGATCTAGCTTTCTGCTTTTTGAACACAAGTTGTGTGTGTGTGGTGTGTGTTTGTGTGTGGTGTGTGTGTTGTTGTTATGTATTTTATTTTTTTTTTTTTGGGTTATTGTTTTTTGTTATTTGTTTTTTTTTGTGTTTTGTGTGTGTGTGGTGTGTGTGTGGTGTGTGTGTGTGTGTGTGTGTGTGTGGAACATTACTCATTATTTACTTATATTTAGTTTAAGAGAAAAGACCACCTCCTTTCTTCTCATCCTCCCCCTACCCTTCCCCAAATCTCTCGTCGCTCTCTCTTTCCTCTCTGACTCTCTCTCTCTCGCCTCATCTCACCTTTGTGTGATGTGTTGTGGGTGTGTGTTGTGTGTGGTGTGTGTGTGACCTGTGTGTGTGTGTTGGTTGACTTTCCCCCATCTCTCGCAGCACATACCCACAACTCGCACACACAAATTCTCTCTCCTCTCTTTCTCTCTCGTCTCTTCACTCATCTTCCCTCTCTTTTTCCACCCCTGCCTCTCCCCAATCCCCCCCCGCTCTTTCACCCTCCCCCCCCTCCACCTCCACCTCTCTTTACACAACCCTCCCTCCAACCGCTCTCGCTCCTCTCGTCTCGGCCCTCTACCAACATCTCTATTTTCTCTCCCTCCTCCTCCCATGTCTCTCCTCTCTCTCTCTCCCTCTACACTCCCTCTCCCTCTCTCTCCTCCATCTCTCACACACACCTCACTCTCGAACACACACAAACTCAACCACAACACACACACCCACCACACACACACACCCACACATACACAGTACACACACACACACAACCACACACACACACACACACACACACACACACACATCACACACACACACACAACACACGTGTGTGCGCGCGCCGCGCGCGCGCGCGCAGCAGACATGCGTGCGCACATTCCTCGCACTCATGATCACATGCACCTATATGTTATTAGACTAGTCATCTTCACTTTCTTTTTTCTCTTATTTCCACGCTTTCCGCTGATATCATTTTTATGTGCACAGCCGTTAAACAAAGAACTCACTCGTTAAACACCACATACATGCACGCACTCCCACCACGCACGCCCGCGCACACACCCACGCATACGCACGCACACAATAGACTCATCTACACACACACACATGCGCAAACTCGCGCACGCAAGCAATGTACTCACGGAACGCGCACAACACGCACTAAATACAAACACCAATGATGCACGCACGCACACTACACACACACACCACACCACCACACACACACACACACACACACACCACACACACACACACACACAGACGCAAGCACGCACACACAGAACAACACACACACCACACACCACCCACACACACTACACACACTCACCACACACACACACACCACACACACACCACACACACACACACACACACCAGACACACACACACACGCACACTGACTTACCCCACAAACGTCAGTTGGTTCTGCTGGTGAGGTTACAGAAATCAAAGATGATCTCCCCAAAACAACACACGCCGCTAAAATCACGAAATTGGTTCGAAAGACCCTGACCCGCCATTATGCCCCAACTGTTTCCCTTTACTTGTTTTTTTTTGCAGTGCGTTGGGATGGGGGGAAACTGGAGGAGGGAGAGAAAAAAAAAAGTTTTTAAAAAGCCACAAACATCAACCAACAGACAACGCTTTTGCTGAATATTGGAGACCCACCTCAACGGCACCTTTACACTCCAAATTCAAAATGACAATGTTTCACAGCGTTTGCAAGGCAAGTCAGTTACTATTGTGCAGTTTTCAACTAAATGTCACCCAGACAGCTGTGACAAGAATAACACGTTTGTCCTCTCTCTCTTCTCTCTCTCCATCTCCTCTCTCTCTACTCTTCTCGTCTTCTTCTCTCTCCCCTCTCTCCTCTCTCCTCCTCTCCTGTTTTTTAGGTCCGTTCGATCTTTCCCATCTACCTCGCCTCCGCTAAAATCAATCACTGATTCCTTATGGTTTTTCTCACACTGGGAATTTCACGTCCAATGTTTGACAGTACTAGCCGAGAATGAAGGCTCCGGTAAAGCCTGCAAGCATTTTTAAAAAAATATCTTGAAACAATGAACACACATAACTCTGCACGAGTACCAAGGCTACATAATCCAGACAGTCAGGGACTTGAGATTTGGCCACAAAGCAACACACACACACACACAACACACACCCACACCACACCACATACACACCTCACCCCCACACTCTTCTCATCTCTCGCGGGTCCCACTCCTCTCTCTCATCTCTCTCTGGCTCATTTCGTTCTCTCCTCCTCTCTCTCTCTCTGATAAATTTAAAAAAAAAAAAAAAAAAACACCAGCACCACGACTACAAACCAAGCCACAGCGAGGAGCTGAAGACTGGAAGCTGTGTTTTAAAAAAAAAAAAAAAAAAAAAAAAAAACCAAGGGCACTCCACCACCTCACAGACAGAGCAAGCGAGAAAGATGAGTTCCTTTAACACCTGAATGTCAGTCCACAGACGTAGAGAAAACTCTTTCAGTTTCTGGCTTTCGCTTCCGTGGTGCGCCGGCGATCGTTCCTTAATGTACTTTCTCGTCACCTGATAAACGCTTTCTACCATACAGCGGTCATACCCGTCACGGATCGATTGGCTCTCTAACTTCACGACCGTGCAGAATAGAAAATGGCCGCAGGGCACGCCTTCGGGTTGGACAGCGCCCGCAGGATTTTTCAGGGAAGAGACAAACAGCTGGCAAAGCCATGCTCAAACTGTTCTGTTAAGACAAATGGAATAGCGACAATAATAGTCACAGCAGTAGGTAGGCTTCTGTGATCGAACGATTGTTATTATTTCAGCTAGAGAAGTAGCCACTCCTGCTGCCGTTACTATTACTAGTACTGTTACTGTTTGTTAACATAATGATAAGGATAATGATAATAATTATTATTGTTAGAACGAGAAGAAGAAGAAGAGAAGAAGGATCATAAATTAATCAATCTATTGTTCTTCTTGTGTTGTCGTCGTCGTCATCATCATCGTCGTCGTCGTCGTCGTTGTCGTCGTCGTCGCTGTAACAAGCGATAATTATTATCACTATGGTAATAGTTATAAAAATGATAATTATTATTATTACCATAATTATTATTACTGTCATTATCATTATTAGTACTGTTGTTGTTTGTTGTTACTACTGTTGGTGTTGTTGTGTTTGTGATTATCGCAGATATTATTATCATTATTTCTTGTTCTTGTTGTTGTGGCTGCTGTTGTTATGTTGTTACCAACAATCAATTAGTTGTATATTCACACTATAATGAAGATCAATCCAGTCGTATTTCCAAGATTTCTCTGCTTTGTGTATTTTTTGTTTTATTTTGCTATACCTTCCCATTATTTATCATTATTATTATTGTTATTATCATTATCATTGTTACTAGTATCAGCAGCGGGCAACATTAATCTATTATTATGCTATCATACACCATATCATTTTTAACTATTCTTTGTTTATTGCTCTCTTCGTCTCCTTCTTATATCAATCTGAATATTGTTACTACAATTACAACAATCGTTATCGTTTTGTTGGTCGTTGGGTTGTTGTGCTGCTTTGCTGCTGCTGTTGTTGTTGCTCTATAATCATGATCTCATTTGCTACTTCTAGTATTATTGTGTAGGAGAGGTCGACAGCAGAAGGGTCTTCAGAGAAGACCCCCCCTTGGACAAGTGTTTCGGTCCTGAACTCTCTCACCACTCTAAAGGGCCGGGCCGCATCCAGGTCATGGCATCCCAGATGCCCTTCTTCTGCCAACCTTTTTTTTTTTTTCCCAGGCGCTGCCGGGATTCCATCCCCCACTTTTTAGATGGGTGGGAGTCTGAAGGTGGGCCTTTTCCGACGGTTGTCTCTCCCCACTGCTAACGGGACACCTGTTCTGCGTTTCATAAATGTAAGCCTTATGAAAGTTCAATGTTTGTTCCTCCCAAACTAGACTATCCAGCTGGAGCTGGAACCGTTTCAGCTGCCTCTGTCATTGCCTCAGGGTTTGGTCTCTTCTTACCTGAAATCCCGAGCTGCTTTGTGAGGCTCCATAGGCTGATGAGCCTACAAATCCCTTGATCCAACTTCTGTGGCGAGGATCTGGCCTGGAAGCCGGATTCCCTGAATGAAGCTGCTCGCTAGACTGGTCACACTTCTCAGTCCTCTAGAGGAGCGCTTGCTCCATTCTGCTTTCTAATGGCGCAGTGGGTGCGCTCAGAATCATTTGCTGTGATGATTCTGAGTGAAAAAAACAACATCCGGTCTCATGCCACTCTTCCTGATGATCGCCGGATGGTTCTCCCGTTCTGGACGGTCTGCTGTGCATTCCTAGTCATCTGCCATCCAGTGGAGCCCTGCTTAGATGCTCCTGATGTCACCAGCTGTCCACACCATGATTTGTGGCCTCCTGCCGCGCAGAACTTTGTTGCTGGAGCGTCTGGTGGCGTAGAGCTTCCTCCGGCAGTGCTCACGCATTGTTACTACTGTTATTCATCGATATTATCATTGTGTTATCATCATCCCATCATCATCAATCATCATCATCCTCATCCTCATCCCCATCAATCATCATCATCATCATCAATCATCCTCATCCTCATCCTCATCATCATCTCATCATCATCCTCCTCCTCCCTCCCATCCTCCTCAGCTCCTCCTCATCAATCATCATCATCCTCCTCATCATCATCATCCTCATCTCATCATCATCATCATCATCATCTCATATATTTTTGTTATCACTATTATTATTCTTTTTTGTTATCACTATTATTATTAGTGTTGTTGTTGTTGTTGTTGTTGTTGGTATCATTACAAATATTATTATCATAATTATTTTTCCCTGTACCTCAATCTTTCTGCCTTCAAAGTCCCCTGTAGTTTAAGTCGTTCATCCAATATCAAATTCTACCCCCGAATCGAACAGACAGATGACTGTCCGTCTGTCATGTTTCGAATGTCATTTGTCCCGCCTGATTCAGACCCAGTCGGTTCGGTAAACGAGTTGCGGGTGGTTGTTTTGTAAGTTGTTTGTTCCTTCGTTTATCAGCTCGGAAATTGTTTTCTCTCCAATGACGTCAAGACAAAGGGAGGGAGGGAGGGGGGAGCGACTAAACTAAGTATTTGCCCGATCCTTTCTGCGATTGCTCTCGTCACAGGCACTGTGTCAAGAGAGGAAACCTCCAACAAAACGGGTTTTAAACGATGTAGAGGACAAGAATTCCGCGTGTAATGGAGAAATAGGTAATCAGTCGATTAGCAGTAACGCCCTCACCTACCGCTTATGTTCGAACTGGGTCAAGGAGGTTAAAGTGGTCAGGCAACTAACCATCACGTGATAGTTGCCATCCAAGGCGTGGAGGACTATCCCGAGTTCGAACCTGCCCGATAGCAAAAGGGAGACAAATCTACCCCGAGGACCTCGGAATATCAAGTGAGCGCTAAAGGCTCAGTCAGCTGAAGGTAGATTGAGCGCATCACACTGAAGAAGAGAGTCTCTTGTGCCTGCGCTTGTCAGTAGTCGGTGTAAGGCACTGTGTTGATGCTTTTGTCAGGCTAGTTGAATGAAGGCGTGTGGACGTCGTTGTCATAGCTTTCTATAGGATAGTGAGTGAAAAGCAGCATCCGAAGCCGTCGGGAGTTTCGATATCCATCTGGTGCGAAGTGGGTTGGTTGCGAAGCTATTTTGTGGGGATGTGTGTAAATGCTGATGTGGAAGAGTGTAGCTACAGGGGAATTCAGTGTACACGTGAACGAGATGGGAGAGAAGCAACATGGACTAAAAGCATGGCCCAAAGGATTATCCGTTGTTTCCATCCATACATAACCGAATGGAGAACAAGAGAGAGAAGGGAGAATAACACCACGATAGAAGGAATAAAGAAGAGAATAGAGAACACCCCAGATAGAGGGAGAAGAGAACACAATACGAGAGAGAAGAGAGAGAGAGAGAGAAGAAGGAGGAGAAGAGATGTGTGAGCAGGATAGGCAGGGTGGAAGAAAACGTGGTCTGGACGACAGAGGAGGGCAGCAAGGTCTTAGGCGTAAAGACAAGCTGAGAAAGAGAGACTGAGTTCGAAACCCAGAGGTGGGCGAAAAAAGGACAAAGAAGAAAAAAGATTTTTGCGTCGAGTCCCCAGAGGCGACCACAGAGACACAGGCCTGGAAGCTGGTGCCAGACAACCAAAGGCGTCACCATCACCCTGTGCTGAAGAACATTTGAAGTGACTTGTTCGAGAACTGTGGTGTGGTGTGCCCCCCAGAGGGACCACAGAGACACAGGCCTGGAAGCTGGTGCCAGACAACCAAAGGCGTCACCATCACCCAGTGCTGAAGAACATTTGAAGTGACTTGTTCGAGAACTGTGTGTGTGGTGTGCCCCCAGAGGCGACCACAGAGACACCAGGCCTGGAAGCTGGTGACCAGACAACCAAAGGCGTCACCATCACCCAGTGCTGAAAGAACATTTGAAGGTGACTTGTTCGAGAACTGTGGTGTGGTGTGCCCCCTAGAGGCGACCACAGAGACACAGGCCTGGAACCTGGTGGGCCAGACAACCAAAGGCGTCACCATCACCAAGAGTGCTGAAATTTGAACCTTTGAAGTGACTTGTTCGAGAACTGTGGTGTGGTTGCCCCCAGAGGAAGACCACAGAGACCAAGGCCTGGAAGCTGGTTGCCGACAATCAAAGGCGTCACCATCACCCAGTGCTGAAGAACATTTGAAGTGACTTGTTCGAGAACTGTGGTGTGGTGTGCCCCCCGAGGAAGACCCCAGAGACACAGGCCTGGAACCTGGTGCCAGACAATCAAAAGGCGTCACCATCACCCAGTGCTGAATGAAACATTTGAAGTGAACTTGTTCGAGAACTGTGGTGTGTGTGCGAGTGTGTGGGTGTGTGTGTGTGTGTGTGTGTGTGTGTGTGTGTGTGTGTGTGTGTGTGTGTGTGTGTGTGTGTGTAAACCTGCCAGGTAAGACGCCTTTTTTTTAGTATGAAACCCAGGATTAGCAAGTATTGATCTCTTGTGTTTTGATTACTCTTTATTGTGCATTGGATTCTTCATTGCGTAATTAGAAGTAAAGTAAGAAACTGCATTTCTTGTTCCCTAGCCGTGTTAGGAGAGAAGCGAATGCGTGATATCCCATCCCAGAAAGAGGTCAATGGTTGGTGGGTTGCATGAGTGCGAATATGCGTGTATGAGTGGCAGATATAACACTTGGCGTGCTAAGCCTGGGGACTAATACATCAACTAGTTCACTTAAGCAGTACCCTCAAGGTTGAGGTCAGTTCGTTCGATCTAGGCAAGGAGTTGGTTAGAATGCAACGTGACAAGCCGTGAGAGGGGAGGAAGGGAGGGGCGGTGGTCAAAACGACACTTCACCCTACAATCATATCTCACCCCGCATTCCTCATTCTCTCTCTCTCTCCTCTATATACTCTCTCTCTCTCTCTCTCTATCTCTCTTTTAATATAGAAGCGATCTTTGGGGATAGCCAGAACTGAGCCCCATCCCCATCCTTCTCCACCAACCCCCTCACCCCATCACCACACCCTGCCCCGCCACCGCAGTGTTAGTTCCTAGTACAGCGATGGGCATGGGGTAACAGCTTGAAAGGGAGGGTTGGTAGCGAGTGGCGGTCATTGTTTGTCATGGTGCGTGCTGGTGATGTGGTGGTGGTGGTGGGGGGGGGGGTGGTGGTGATGGTGGGCACAGCGTGGGAGATTGTCTCAGAGCCGTTGTGTGATGTTCCACCCCCCCCCCCTCTATCTCTCTCCTCTCTCTCTTCTTGACTTATGAAGTTCTCCGCCTCTCCTGGTCTTCTCTCTCGTCGTTCTCTCTCTCTCTTCTGAAATCTGGAAGTCTCTCCCTCTCTCCTCTTGAAGCCTGAAACTCTCTCTTCTCTCCTCTCCTCTCTCATCTCTTCCTCTCCCTCTGCTCTTCTTGGCGTGTTTTATGCCGATGTAATTCAACTAGGCCCTAACGCCCTTGCACAGTGCGCGAGGGTTTTCACCCGTGGGGGGATTTTCATTTAAGCCCAGCACAGCGCGGCGCCACTTGTGCAAGCCGCTCTCACAGCATGCTCACGGCATTTCGACACACGCACACACTCACAAACAAACACCCACACCCACCCACACATACAACACCCCCCGGGCACGCGCGCGCGCGCGCGATCACGCATGCACCAGAAACATGCCAGCTCTTATCTCTCTCTCAGCTCTCAACCCAACACACACCCACACACACACCCACAACCGCACCGCACGCACGCACGCACGCACGCACGCACGCACGCACGCACGACACGCACGCAACAGCACACACACACACAATACAACACACACACACACACAATGACTGCTTCAGATTCATGTCACCAGCAAAAACACACCAATCAGGCATCCTAGGTCGTCATCAAATTAGTACAAAAGGACATAATAAAAAAAAGAGAATTCTCTCCATTATACTCGTCTCTGTATACCCTTTGCACCTTTGCCACTATCTCCTCTCTCCTGTAAGTGTTGTCATCTTGGAGTCCGTCATTACTAGTATCATCCGTTTGCAAGCAAATACAACTCTTAAAACATCAAAGCAAACAGACCATTTATGTATCGGAATATTGGCACACACACCACACCACACCACCACACACAAAAACACCACACACACAAACCACACACACCACCAACGACACACCACACAGACAGGGGCCCAATATACTGATCATCCATAAACATCAGTGCTATGTTGACCACACGGGAGCAAAAGATCATTCAGAGTATAGGAATTGGGCTGCCATATTACCTCGTCAGAGTCGAAAACGCTTATGGGTGTACCTGGATTGGGGAACATGGGGGGTGGGGGGGGGGAGGGGAGGCGGGCCCTGGTGGTGAGGGGAGGCGGGGGGGGGGGGGGGGGCCCTGATGTGGTGGGAGCGCGGTGGCGGGGTGGGCACGGTGGAGGGGTTTAAAATATCGCTCCAAGTGGATGTGATTTAAGTAGGATAAACAGCCCCAACCATTACCAGGACCCCATCAATTCTCATAATGGGATCGAAACACTAGACATATGTGAGCGAAAGGTTGAAAAGACTTGATCTTATCATAAGAAGGGTGAAAGTGAGTTATTGTATAGTGCAACGTCAAATAAAAAAAAAATAGGGATATCGAGAATCTGACCGCATGCACAAGCAGTGCGGGTTTAAAATCTGACTAACTATCCATTAACCCGCAGCCTATGTACAAGGTTACGGTTTGGGATAGGCCCTGGGGGATACTACATTTTTTCCTGTTGGATTATTTCATATCCCATCTGTGCTTCCCAGCTGAATCTTCAAGGTATGGTTCCTGTCTCATGTTCCAGATGGACACTTGTGAGAATGTGAATAGCTTCAGATGAAGAAAGGGGCATCACAATTCAAAACATTCGGATGTGTTTTTTGCAGCTTCCTTTGCATGAATAATCAGCTAAGTCATTGCCACGTAAAACTGGATGCCCTGGAACCCTAAACAAAATCAAAATTACACAACATACATACATACACACCACAACACACACACACCACCACACACACACACACACACACACCACACCACACACACCCCGCACGCACACACGCGCGCACGCACGCACCGCCATGACACTTCTACGCGTGCTTACGCACACATCACAAACAAGCGCATGCACACACACGCGCGCGCGCGCGCACCTTAACGGTTTTCCTCTTTATAGAATATCTCACGGTATTCAAGATAAAACTGAGAGTAGCGTTTATATGCTTGGCATCTTGTTTTTCCTGCAGAGAGACAGTCATTAAGAATCGACAGCGTGCACCGTAAGTTAGAAGCAGAGGGAGACATGGTTAGCCAAGCCGTCGTCCGCGTACATGTTGCGGGGATGGTTGGTTGTGTCGTTGAGGCGGGTAGTGTAGAATGAGCAGTGAAGTATTGTTCACTATCATGGTACTGCCCAGTGCGAGGTATTGCACTTTAAGGTAGCATAGTATGGTACAGCAGGGCGCACAGGTGTCGTTCCAATCCTCACACACCAACACCACACACACACCACACACGCACTACCCGCACCTACGAGCACGCACGCACGCGCACACACACACACACACACACACACACAACCACACACACACACACACACACACAAACATACCCACATATCTAACACAGAAGATATATCAAGTTAGCGATAGATAAATTAAACACAATTTATGGCGCCCAGTGTCGTTCCAATCCTCACACACACCACACACCACACACACCACAACCCACACACCACACCCACACACCACACACACCAACACGCACGCACATACGCACCACACACACACACACACACCCACACACACACACACACACACCACCACACACACACACACAACACCCTCACACAACATATCCATATACAGGAAGATATATCGTTAGAGATAGATAAAAAAAAAATTTTAGGAAAAAACGGGCTTATTCTTCAGGTGAAAAAAACACAGTAATGTTTTTTCAATAATGGAGACAATCCAATGTATTTGCCAAGCTTCAAATTGATGGATCTGAATGCAGTACTCACAAAACATAAAATTTCTGGGTGGAAATTTAACCCCTAAACTAACTGGCGTTTTTACATTGAAAGCTTGATAGCTAAAACAAGGAAACGTTTAAAACTTACTGAAAATTATTGTATTCAGCCGTGGGCTCAAGATACAAAAACCCTCCTGCACCTAGCTGTTTCCCTAATAAGATCAAAACTAGTGTACGGACAAGAAGTTTATTTTTCAGCTCCTCAAAGTCTACTGAAAAAATTGCAAAGTATAGACAGCAAAGCTATCAAATTAGCGCTGGTGTCCCAGTGCACCACAAACACATTGAAGGTGTACAAAGAAATTAATATGCTATCACTGTCAGATTCAACGTAGATTAGCTGTGGCCAAATATGTGCATCTTTGAAAAAATGCAATATTGATGTCACCTTCACTCTCACCTGCTCCCTGTTGTTCCCCCGGTGCCGCCATGGGAACATAGACAAGCTATCTTTGATGTAGATTACCTGATGTCGGAAAAATGATAACATTAACATTTTAACTTCTAAAGTGAGAGAGAAACTTAGAAAACAAATATTCAGTTATTTACAATTTTTACGGATGGTTCCGTTTTGCCAGTTAAGTTGCAGTTCAGGTTGTTGTTCTTCCGGCTTTAAAAGTTCAAAAAGCATACAGCCTTGGAAAAAGGATTTTCTATTTTGTACGGCAGAATTGTAATGCTTAGTCTTATGGCATTACTCGTTATTTGTGATAGTAATCATTCTTTCTGTAATATTTTATTGTGTTGATTCTAAGGCAGTGTTAGATATTTGAAAGTTTGGGATGTTAAAAACAAGGAAAGATGTAATCTTTGAAATAAAGCATCTAATTAATTA
>JADBJO010031941.1:7500-16231 GCA_016801955.1 Conus betulinus | reverse complement strand
GCCGTATGCACATGTCGTCGGGGTTTTGTCTCGGTTTCTACCTGCGAGGTGGCCAGAGTGCAAAGGGTGAAGGTCAGATAAAAAGAGGGATTCCCTCTTTCTGCGCATGTCTTGAATAACCACAAAACGTCGTGCCGTCTGCTTTACAGATGCGGAGGTTCTTGTCCTCTTGCAGGCCATTAGAGATGACCGACAAAGTTCTGTTGTGTAGGATAAATACTAGCAACATGATCCGCAAAAAGAATGAAGCGTGGGCGAGAGTTGCAGCTGATGTGTCAGCCTTGGGCGTAGTAGCGTTGCGCACAGTGACGGGGGTGCGCAACAAAAATGGAGAGATTTAAAGGAGGTGTTGTGGCAGAAGGCTGCTGCTTCGAAGACTGGGGGTGGGCCTCCGCAGAAACTCCACCCATTCACTGACTTAGTGAACGCAATCCAGGGTGAGGGCTCTGCACTGTCATCTGGCATTGCAGGTATGTAGCATGTACGCTGGAATTGTGTGTATTTCAGTGTTTGTGCTAATGATTTGGGTGTCAGTTACTGTTCTTTGTGATATGTATTACTGTCCATCTGTCATTCTGTGCCTTGTGTGAAATGTGTAACTGTTACTGTTGTCAGTGTCACTAGTCAGTTTAATGTCAGACTGTGACAACTTTCATCATTATTATTATTTTTTTTCTTTTGACAGGCTAACATGACACTGTAAAAGTGTAATCAATGATCAGTGTGTAACTGAGAGTGAGACTGACTCTCTCTCTCTGGCTGTATATGTGTCATTGTGTCGTGTCTTGCGTGTAATATGATTCCTGCAAAGTAGAAGAACATTAGTCCTAATTGATAGTAAGTCTTGAAATCATACCCTTTCTGTAGCTCTAGAGTGTGGATTATTGGATTACTACCTCCAAAACGAATTGTGAAGTAGTCAAACTACCAATGTTTGTGATGATTTTTTGTACTATTACTACTAATTATACTAATAGATACTAATGATGTTTTTTTCCAGTATAAAATGAAGGTGTTCCTCTACTGATATGCACAGTTATAATATCTGAAGGAATTCAAACAAAACAAGTTATATGATGTTACATGCTAATACTAAAGTGCATTTTCCTGTGTGTGTGTGTGTTGTTTTTTTTTGGGGGGGGGGTGCTAAACAATGTCTTATGATCGATATTATATATTTTTTGTCTTTTTCAGTGCACGGAACAGATTCAAGCAGCACCTAGACTTGAGAGTGTGAGTATTTTGCCTTTTCTTTATTTTTTCTTTCCAACTATTCATTCATCTACTACAATGTAGTGAAACAGAGGCACCTGTCTTGTCAGCTTTTCTCTGTATTGTACCTTTTATTGTGTTAATAGTGTTGAACTCAAATGTTAAAACTGAATCACAAATAGCCTACGCACATACACATACACATACACTTACACAAACACATGTGTATGTTGATAGTATAGATATGTTTTCAGTTTTGTGGAGCCCATGGGTGATAACTACTTCTTTCTGTCCCACTGTCAGTCTCCTTACACTTCATTTCCTTTCATTGTTAGCAACATTTGATGATTTTATGCTGCTTCCAGAAAACATTCAGGCAAAAAAAGCTTGTGTGATGTGAAGATGTAGAACTGAGGCTGTGAAAAACACAGTACATACACACATATTTCAGGTTTGGTTTTATAGCATTGGTTCAGTTTGTACTTGTATGCTTTGAAGCCTTTAGCCTGTTATTTTGTCGCTCCCATGAACATGCTTAGAATTTTTCTGGCCTAAATCATTCTATGGTAAAGTTTGTTGAGTAGATACTAGATATACTGTGACCAATGTTTGTCCAGTAGATATATCAAGGTGTTGATGGTTTCCGCTTTTAACAAAAAGTGATTACATAGACCTACTCTGTGATAGTATATATTGTAGTCACAATGTCTTCTCCACTATGTTATAGAGATTACAACCCTATTCTTTGGCCTATTACATGTGATATTACTCTAGCAGTATAGATCAGCAAAAATGTTGATTTACATACTTCCTAAATTGTCTTCTCAATGAAACGAGCAGACTAATGTATTACTGTTAGTGCATTCATTGATAACTATAAATCATTCTCAAGAGGTGAAAGACTGTACAATAATTGATAAAATATATTTTCCAGCAGGTGAAAGATATTTGAAATTTTGGAGATGACAGAGAGAGAAGAAGTGGGGAGGAGGGGGTTATTTGGATCAAATGATTTAATCAATGTGTTGGTGAGGTGGAGAGAAAGAGAGAATCTGTGTGCACTCCATGGTTGTGGTCAGTATCTGTGTTAAGAAAAAAAACTGAATAATTTTGCAGCTGAGCACTTTACTTATGTATTATCTTTCTGTCTTGTTTATTGTGTGTTTTATTGTTTGTTTGTTTATGTTACTGTTACAGCCTATTGGTTTTCTTGATTTTTTTTTAGAAAACTTGCTTCATGTATGTTTCAGCAAGAGAGACTGTGGTGTCAAGAAATCCAGTGATACCCAAAGAGGAATATGTGTCAACAGGTAATGAATACTTGATTTCTTTTTTATTATGTTTTTTTTTTTAATTGATCAATAGCATATTCAAGCTTTTTTTTTTGCCTAGGGTCAAGTCTCCACTGGACCTCTTAGGGCTGCAGTCTGGATGCTATGTGCCAAATGTGGTGCTGATTGGCTCAGAAATGTGTTCACTGTGGCTAACATAGCAAGTTTGAACCTGTCATATTATGAACAGAGACATAAGATTAGAAACTGTGCTTTGGCGTTTTGTTATTTAAGTGTGAGAATCCCTCTGTCTTAGTCAGTCTGTGATTAAGACTGAGCATAAGCTTGTTCTAGCACTTGAATATTTCATGTAGTCTTTGCCACATAAAGCTGCTGTGCAAAATGCAGGTATGGCGCTCATTTAGACACCATGGAATTTATTTTGTATGAAAAATTTTTTTTTTTTCTCAATTTTTTTTTTTTTTTTTTTTTTTTTTTTTTTTTGGGGGGGGGGGGGGTTGTCTGCTTATTTTTGAGGCAGTTATTTGCTACATATGCAGTATGTCTGTTGCAGCGGGAGGGTGGTGCGGTGGCATCAAGTTCTGTGGTGGTGTCAAGTTCACTTGTCACAATACATGGTGTCGACTGTGTGACAGCAGGTAATGTTTCTCTTTTCTAATGTTATCAAGGCTTCTTTAATACTATACCCATCGACTTTTGCAAAGGATCACATTGCCAAACATTGGAAAAAAAACAAAAACCCACTAACTTTGGTAAAAACAAATAACCACATTTCATTCTTCTTTTTTTTTTTCTTCCTCTTCAGTGTGGAGGGGGCCACAATCCAACTTGATTATTCTGGCACATATTCCTTCTACTCCTGTTAGGTAATTCAGTAAACAAAAAGAAGAAAAAGAATGAAATACAGATGTATATTTGAATTAAAATGAACTAGGTATCAAAAGTGATTATTTTTCAATTTGATCCTTAGCAAAAGTGGATGAGTATATATAGTAGGCTACTGTATATATGTAACTGAGCGGCCCAGTCGCTCAGTTGGACTGATTGGACTGGACTGTGTGTCCATATTAATTCCACTACTACCAACCAAATTGGTTTGCAGGTGTCAGTCGAATATAAATTCTTCTTAGGAAGCTCTATATGATCAGCCATGCAGGGGTCCCTACTCTTACTAATGCTACAAGAATGTAATGTTTGTACAATAATACCATAGTGATTGATAATAGTAATAAAAGATGCTACAGTACATAATATTTTGGTTTAGTTATGTACATGTAATAAGTAAATAAAGATAGTTTGTATAGTTACAATTATGCATTGACTGTGAAGGTAATGTTTTTTTCTGGCAAACACAATAATTTTTTTTTCTGGATAGATATGGTTTTTTAGTAAATGCCTCATTCATAAGTCATTGTTTTACATTTCTTTTTTTAAGGCACTTCTTGATTTAGCAGTCTTTAGACAAATATTCAATAACAAATCTGAAACAAATGATCATGATCAATTTGACAGGATCTGATCCATGTGAGGTGCTCTTGGCAAGGAGCAGCCCCTACCGACCAGCCTCGGCCAATGCCAGCCTCTCCCAGGAAGGTATATGCACATTGACTTCATTGGCTCAATTGTGTTAGGATGCCTAAGGCCTATAAGAGTAAGAGAGAGAGAGAGAGAGAGAGAGAGAGAGCACTGGCCATGAGACTACTTTTCTCTCTTGCATTCAGTCAATGTTGCTGAGGAGATCCCTTTTACATTTGAGACTGTACAACAGGTATGGTCTGAGGTTTTATGTTACTCAGCAGACAGACCTCTATATTTTTGTACACCTAATATTTTGGAATAGTTGTAAATATACTATTTTTTTCTGGAACTGACCCAGACATTTTAGACCAAAAGACATAAAAATGGGTTATATATTGAAAACCAAAACATGACGTCAATAAATATGTCTGTTTAAAGCTGGATATTTGGACATTGAAATAGTGTGCACAATGTAAAAAACTGTGTAACTTTTTATATGCTACTTGATAAAGGCGAACAAAGTTCACATACACTTTTAATTCACATTTTCCACATATTTATAGCAATTTTTTTTTTTTGGGGGGGGGGGGGGGCAAAAACTCAGCCTTTGAATGTGATAAAATGTCTGTGGGATCTTTCCCCTTTGTGACAGAATCTATAATGGTTTTTCTTTTTAACAGATGAAATGATCTTGGATTTAGTGGCAGCCAGCTCTGTGTCCACACCAGTTTCAGGTGCAAGGAAGGCAAGTCAGGAAATACCTTCATAGTTGCAGGATATGGCATGCAGGCATAAAAAACATTTACCACCAAATAACCCCATTCTTTGAAACACTTTGTAATGCAGTTGGGATCCGTTAATTGACTTAAGGGAACCTTATGCTTTTAAAACCACATGTGTGCAGTATGTTTTTTCAGGAGGTTCCACTTCACTATCACATTCTCTGTTGTCTCATTGGCTATTTTTCTCTATTTTTCTGCCTATCATGGTCTTCACTTTCATGAACAACACTGCAAGTGCCTGTTTCTCTTAGGCCTGGTTGATAGCAGAATATAATAGTGTCTGTGATGTGTTATGAAAAAAAGCATAAAAATCAGCCCTGTCACAGAGTCCCCACACTGAAATTGAACTCCATAGCACTGAAATCACTATCATCATTGCATTTAGAAATATGTCACATGATCTTTGGTGATACTTATTGGAGCATGGCTCTGTAGCAGCAATAGGGGAAAAAGGCAAAAAAAAAGAACCCCAAAACAACTCTGACACATATCCATCCAACTGGGGCTGATCACCGGCGATAATACTTTTTTAATTTTTGACGTTTTTTTTTTTTTTAATAACCTGTGTATGTAGAATAGAAAAAGACATTTGTCTGAATGAAAATCTGCGGTGTACACTCTTAATCTCATTACTCATTGTCAGTTCTTTCTTTCATGCAGTTCACTCTTGAACCTCATCCACTGAGGCAAAGTCAGAATGTAAATACATTTTGTACAGCCTTAAATGAAAAGAACAGACACAAACTACAGTTTTAAAACAGTGGATATATGTTTATTTATCAACACAGCACATATAAAAATTAACAAAGCACAAACACAAAAGAGTAGGTCAAGTACAAGGTATCTAAAAAATCATACATGCCAGTACTATGAATCAGTAATCATGTTGATAGAGAATCACTGAATTCACGGGCAATACATTCCACACACTTCTCATCACAGCTATCACTGTCTGAAAGCACTCCTCCTCCCATCAAACTTTCAGAAATTGAAGCAGTGGACTCTTCAATCCAGCAATCCCACATAAATGCTTATGTTGCACACAAAAATCACTAGAAAAGCCAAATATTGGTGTGCATTAAAAACTTGTGTCTTCTTATTTCAGGCATAGCCATGACACCGACTACCCGTGGTGTGAAGAGGAGATCCGATGCATCAGAGAAGCAAATGAAATATGATGCTGGCTTACAACAGCTAAGTGACAGCCCGGTGGAAACCGACAAATGTAGGAGAGAGTTTTACAAGAGTGAAACTGCTCTGATTAATGTCCGAATAGAGAGAGAACAGAGTGCAACTGCTCTGAACAATCTACGAATTGAGAGAGAACAATTACAAATTCAGAAACTTAAACGAGAGCTTGGTTTAGAGTAACGCTTGATTTTACGATTTGCACAATTGTAAGATTGCTCCTCCTCCCATTATTTTTAAAGAGAGTTGTGACATGTTTAGTTCTCAAGTAATGCTTGACAGAAAGTTTTATGTCAGTAATTCTTGATGTGGTTTAACAAAATTCTTAGTTTTATTTCTCCAGCAGCTATGGATTGCACCTAATTTCTTGTTCCCTCATGTGCCTGAAGAATTATTATTTCTTGAAATTCTTCTAGTGTTTCACTGTTTCTAGCTGTTGGGTATCGACTGAGAAATAACACTGTCTGAAACTATGCAACCGTAAAATATTGCTCGATGAACCTCTGTCGAACTAACTGACCCGCAGCCCGTCGCCTTCTTTCAGTGGGGTCGTGCGCGCCTGTGGGTTGGCCTGTTCATCCACTTCACCTTGAGCATTCACTTCTGGACCTCTGTGGACATCATCTTCTGGAGCGTCTGGTGGCAGGTCAATGTTGTCCGGGTGGCAGGTCGATGTTGCTGCTTCTTGCAAAGTTGTGCAGGATCAGGCAGGCAGTGATGATCTGGAAAACCAAACAGAACATGTACATTTCCATGAAATTTGCACATTTACATGTATGGCAATATGTGTGTGAACCTGCAGTCAAAGATTTAAAAAAAAAAGCCCCCGCTTTTTATCAGGCTGCTGTAAGGACAGTGACCTTTTTCTTGGGTCTAAGGCTTGGCATAGTGTGGTGGGGCCCAGTTCTTTCCTTTCAACATTTTAATCTCCCCCAAGAATAATTTTTCAGTCAAGCACCCATTTGCGCCTGGTTGGATTTATGAAAATTTGATTACACTGCCTTTCCTATGGATACACTAACAGTGCCATAGATTTCAAACCCAGGACTTCTTGCTTGTAACCCCCAAATGCTAAACACTGAACTGTGGCAGCTCAAAAAAAAAAAAGCGCGAAAGATTCATTTGTTCATGAAAAATGTTTATGCATGTTTTCAAAATGTGGCTCCTCGGGTTCAGAAATTTAGCTCGCAATATAGTGAAATTAGGACTACAGTCTTGTAACATTAATTTTTCACAGGTTTTTTGTGCATGTAATGATTCTATTTTTGTTCCACATGTTCTTCTTGGATGCCCATTACTACATCCATTGTATTATGCAACGAATATGGCAGTGTCGAAAATATTCTGTACACAGCTATATTTTTTTTTTTTTTTTTCATATGGGTGCTGTTCTTAGCCAATCACATACTACTATAGGCAAGCTATGGTATTTTTCTTGATTAAGGTAGTTACATTATTATTTTATTAAGTATTGCATTCTTTTTTATTTTAACTCTTTATTTAGGTGAGTTTTCTGTTTGTTTCTTTCTTTGTTTAATACTTTCTTTCACTTCAGTCTAATATCATGTTTGCTGAAAAGGCTTCAAATACACTACTAAAATGAACTGATTATGAGTTTGATCCTGGTGTTGTGTGTGTGCTGGCTGTGCATCTGTAATCTTCTGCCTGTGTCTTTCAAACTTTGATATGTTGGAATGGTGTGTGTGTGTGTGTGTGTGTGTGTGTGTGTGTGTGTGTGTTCCTCATGCATGGCCACAGTTCTCAACCAATCATAACCGGGGTATCACTATCAAGCAGAAAGAGGCATGCACCCCACAGCCATAGCTGTACACCTAAATTTTGCTTCATGTTCCACCTTCAGTCATTTCAGTTGGAAACTGTACTATGTAAAACTGAAAATTGTTTTATATGCTGTGTATCACCACCCTTTTTGAAATGAACATATAGCAACAACTACTTGATCTGTTCTAAACAACACAAGCCAAAAAATAAGAAAAATACCAAAAGCTTGTGCAGTCATCTATAACGGATTTGTAATTCTTAGTCTGTTCAGTTCAGTTGCATGTTACATTTCAAAAACAAAAAAACAATCTTACCTGCACACTGATTGAATGAAAGTTTGTGCGGTTGACATATTCCTGTTCCCCTCCGTTGGAGCCTGAATCTTAACATGGGTTCCATCAATGCACCTGATGATATTTGGAAACCCTGGATTCATCCTGAAAAAAAAGCAATAAAACATTAAAAAGCATCCTAACACTTAATTTGATGAAAGGTCACACACACACACACACACACACACACACACACACACACACACACACACATCCCACACTCAAACAAATGAATAATTGAACTGGGTCCTTTTTTGGCAACTGTCCCATAATGGACGCATTAAAATAATTTAAAAGCTCTTGTTTGTATGGAATGGCCCCTGGACCAAGACTGATGGTGATGTGGACGTTAAACCCGAAATAACAACATCCCAACCCATACTCTCTCACACAGTGGCACAGACACATACACACTGACACAGACTGAAAAAGCAGCTTAACTGAAACAAGTTTGATACAACTATTAAAAGGCCATAAACATGATGAAGTCACACTCACACGCACACTGACACTACAGTGATACATACAGGCACGAAGACAGATTTTTGCCTACACACACCAAGCGCTAAGCCAACTATCGTAGCAGACGAACTTTGGAGCTAGATCTATCTGCTTGTCCGAGAAT
>JADBJO010031940.1:0-16232 GCA_016801955.1 Conus betulinus | reverse complement strand
GTGTCACTTTTCTCTGTTGTTTTTTACGATCGGGCCTCGTTTCTTTTTTTTCCCTGCTTTTGCCCCTCGTTGAGACTGTATAGTCCTGCTTAGGGACTCGACTCGATGAGAGAGAGATCCTGACAGGTAACGTTCGCGTAGAACCCCATCCTGAACAGCCGAATGTTGGTTTTTGTTTTGTCATCGTAAACAGATGATGTTTTGTGTGTCATTTAATACTCATCCAGATTACACCCATTTCTCGTTATCTTTCCCTTTTTTTTTTTTTTTTACTCTCCTGGGTCATTTGCTTTTTTATATAACGCAAGTGATTAAACAACAACGAGCGTCTGCCCAATCAGCGCAGTACTCATGTGTAGACGATCTTGACTAGAATGCATATTTTCATCCGCTTTGCGTGGCACAATGCAGGCGTCAATAGTATAGCACTCGCTGTCAGGACACTACTACCCCAACCCACACACAAACAACAAAAACTCCTAAAAACCTTCACACACACACGCACACACACACACCCACACAAATCCACACACAATCACTCACACAAACATACCAACACACAACACACCATCACACACCCACACCACACACACATGAGAGTTTGATTCGATGAGTGATGCAGGTTTCGATTTCCGAATGACTGAGGGAATCGAGAGGAGAGAGGAGAGGAGATTCTGAGAACTTTACAATAGATCAGGGCCGCTAATGACAGAGGTATCGCGAACACCACGGCTTATGTTACCCCAAATATCAAAATACTAGACAAAACCACGCAATGTTACAATATCAAAAAAATGACTATGAAAACAGGCAATGTTTACATATCAAAAATACCCAGGAAACAATCACGCAATGTTACAATATCAAAATGACATGAATAACACGCAATGTTACAATTCATAAATGACATGACATCACGCAATGTTACAATATCCAAAATGACATGAACATCACGCAATGTTCAATATCAACAATGACATGAACAACACGCAATGTTACAATATTACAAATACCATGACAACAAATTACAATATCAAAAGAGATGAACAACACGCAATGTAACAATATCAAAATGAAGATGAACAACATGCAATGTTACAATAGGAAAATACCATGAACCAAAACGCAATGTTACAAATTCAAAATAGCAGAGTAACACGCAATGTTTTACAATTTACCGTAAATACCATCGAACAAACATAAGTTGACCACTAAGCAAAATAACAATGAATCACAAACATCTAAAATTGGTAGGAAGAGAGTCTTCCGATGTTGTGCCGTAAAGGCCTCACACGTAAAGATGATGTGACTCTGATCTCTCCTACAGTGTTGTTGTGTGGAATGAACTATTTAAGTGAGGAAACAATTGGTTACATACTTACCAATGCACTGAACCTAAGTGCGAGACATTAGATTCGCATGCAAAAATAAAAACATACGAACATCTGAACCTTTCAGGATTTTATGGCTCAGGATGGGCAATTCTCAATAAAAAAAAGGTGTGTGGTGTGTGTGTGTTTGTGGTGTGTGTTGTGTGCGTGCGTGCGTGGCGTGCGGCGTTTCGCGCGCGCCGCGCGCGTACGTTTGTGTGTGTGTGTGTGTGTGTGGTGTGTGTGTGTGTGTGTGTGTGTGTGGTGTGTGGTGTGTGTGTGTGTGTGTGTGGAAGGGATGCCGACTGCGTTTTGGGTCGTGTCCACTACAGTGAAGGTGAGGTCCCCCTATTCCCATCAGTAGCCGACGCGTTTCCTTCTCTCTGGCGGGGGGTGGTAAAGTGACTTTCTGAGGCCCTAGTCATCAGCCCACTGATCTTGAGATGTCACCGCACAATGGTTCGCCATCCCAGCCCACCACCAGAACAACGGGACAAAGCATGCTTATAGCCCAGCCGACCGCAAAGGGCCATATCAGGGCTGTCACCACGTTTAAATCAACTCACACAGGTCATTCATTCACACAACTCTTTAAAATACATCGTCTAAAAATCTCAACCAAAGTTTGTTAAAAATCTTTCCACTGTAAATCTCAGATCCGATGAAAAAATGTAACCTCTTTCAAGAACTCAAAGATCGCGTCAGGCGGAAACATCTCTGAACAAGGTTTTCATGGAATCTGCTGTAAAATGTTTGTGTCTCACATCGTTCAAGTCCCAACATTCTAAAAGAATATGTTTCACTATGAGTGGCACATGACAGGAATGCACCACGGAGCTTCTTCATTCTTTAAAAGGTATGAATGGGTAAAATACGAATGGCCAGTGTGCAGCCGGCATAGAACTGTTTCTTCCAACTGGCCTGAATATACTCAGCAATCAAAACAGCATGGATGACTCCGATGCAAATTCTAGTGAGGTGTATATACAAACTTTTGACTTTTGACTGAAAAAACGGTAGGGTGGTGGGTGGGGCATTATACAAACAAACAATAAACGGGCGAACGGGTGCAAAAGAATCAGCGAAGATAATTCGAAGTAGATCGTCCACAAACTCATACAAAAAAAAGAACACAGGAGAGAGAGAGCACGACCGCAGGAGAGACACCGCGACGCGCCCGACGCGAGGCGAGCCCCAGGAGAGAGCAGAGGGGGACGAGGGCCCACCTGGCCGGGACCGGAGAGTTTTTGACCCCCAGTTGGATCCGGACGCGGTTGGGGGTGACCGGTTGCAAGGCGACCCCTTTTTTTTTTCTTGGAGGGGGGGGCGGAGAGGTTTGAGGGAGAAGGGGGGGACACGGGGGGGAGAATGACGAGGAAACCGAGGGGGGGCACGGGAGGGACCCGGGGGGAGGAGGGGAAGCAGGGAGGGGACGGCGCGGCCGATGAGGAGGGGGGGGAGGGGGAGAGGAGGAGGCGACGGAGAGATTGAGAGACGAGAGGGCTGAAGTCAGCTTCATATCCAATCGTAGAAGGTTGTCTTAATAACTGTGGGTCTGATGGAACTCTTTCCCAACAGAACAGAACGCTTCACGAGAAGAACAAAGCGCAGCTCACCTTCTTCCTGTTTTTGTTTGTTTGTTTGTTTGTTTGTTTTGGTTTTTTGCATAACGGACATGGCAGATAAGAATTTGTAGTTCACATTACATCTAAAACGTTGAACGGCCAGATCAGGTATGAGAAGTCTAAATCTTCTTTTAGCCATACTTAACTTTTCAGGTAGAGGCAAAACAGTTGCAATCCTTAGTCCATCTGCTTGTGCGAGCACCCACGCATTCTGTTGTAGGAAACATGTTGTTTATCATTAATTCTTAAATGATTTAGTTGTGCGCACACACCATTCTTCTTTTATGAGACTGCTTCTCTAATGAAACATGGGTGTGCTGCCAACCACACCACACAGAAAGACCTTTTTGTGTGGTTTGCTTACGTTTTTCCAAAAAGAAAAAAAAGACTTATATGGGACAGAATATAGGTGTATGATAAGAATGCAAGTAGATATGTCCACCAAGGACAACAGACGTGCAAGGTCTGACAGTTTTGAACGCGTGTCTAGGTATACATTCACCAACGCCTTTCAGAAAAGTAGCGCCCTGTCTAATTTCAACGAACTTTCAAATCCTACTACAGCAGGATGCTCAGTGAAGAGGACAACGATCTCGTACTTGTAACAGAGTGGTGCTTATTCCAATTCTTCCATCTGCGATCAACTAAGTGTTGATCGGACCAAGCACTATCCGAATCTGTAATACCACACCACCCTGATTTCAGCTGGCGTCAAATGGTGCAGAGGGAATCAGAAAAAAACGGAGGAGGAGAGAACCAGCAGGCAGCACGAGAGGAAACGAACTACGCCGCAAAGACTAGTCAGAGGCAATGCCTCTTTCTTTTCTTCCCTCCCAGTCGTAGTCGTCCTGCTTCGTCCGCACCAGCTGCAAAACATGCCAAACATTCTCGACTTACTGTACAGACCTTTTTCTGGTGCCACTTGCTGCTCACTTAACGTGGGTACAGTTTCACTCCAGCATTGGGTTGCAGCCACACCAGGCGCTGTTCACCACCCTAGGAGAAACCTTCACTTGCGCAATCAAGCTTTGCCTCGTCTTCCGTTTCCGTTCCTGGACTCATTTCTACGTTTTGCCCGTTGCACAACTACACACACCACCCTGCATTTACCCACCTCTGAAAAGGCAGTGTATTCTCTGTCTCCCTCACAGAGGCATGACACACTCTTTTCAACCGCAAATCAAACAAACGCAATTATACGCGCACCACAAATAAGCATTTAAAAATACAAGCAAAGACATTTTTTATATAAACACTTTACCTTATTAGTTGTACTGAAACTCCTCAATCGGCCCGGCCGGTGTTGTGTGGCCGTTTTCGTCCCGTCCGTCGTGGATTCTGATAGGCTGTGGCGCTAGGGGTGATCATCGTTTTTCATTACCGATTGAGCGTTAGGACCACAGATCGATACTGCTACAATCACGCGGAGAGAGAGACGTAGTAGCGAGAGACGAGACGGACAGGTAGAGAGAGATGAGAGCGCAATCTGTGCGTGTCTCCGGCAAATTGTCGTATACTGACTCTGGTTCTTGGGGGGGGTTGGGAGGTGGGGTGTGGGTGGCGGGGGTGGCGTCTGTGAAAAGATCCGCCCCCCGCATCCACACCCCCTAACGATACTTATGAGGTCCTCGCTTCACTCTTCTTTCCTGTTGCTTTCAGCCGCCTCACCTTCACATTTCGCGCGTGGCATCCGAGAATGGCCAGTGTGTGTTAGTGTCGTGTCTTGTGTGTCTCTGCTGCGGGCAGTGGCGTCTCCCTCGGCCACACTTGGCGTCGCAGTTAGCCGTGCTGTTTGTCGTGTTGTGTGTGGTGTCGCCAGCTGTGGGTGCCGTGTGTTGTTTTTTGATGTTGTGTGTGTGTTGCTCCTCTGTGTGTTTTGTTGCGTGTTTGTAAATTTGTACTTTGTTGCTAAATGGGGTTTGGAGAGTACATTCATGTGGGGGCTTATGTCTATGCCAAGTGTATATGGTGAGGGTATGTGTGGGTTGTGTTGGGGACGTTGAGTCTTCAAGTTAACGTCTATCCACAATAGTGTTATTAGATAGGTGTGGTGTGTGGTGTGCTGTGTGAGGGATGTGTGTGTGTGTGTGTTGTGTGGTGTGCGCGGACGGTGCGGGGAGGCTGCCGAGACGACGGCTATTATTCTCATCAACTGAAACATCCTGCTTAATGGCTTACACCATATACTGCGATGATTTACTCAGATGATCAGATGATCGTTGGGAATCAATATTATTTGTCTAACAAAAATCTCGTGTGATTGAGCAGCACAAACAATAGGGCGATACGTTTTTCCCAACGAACCACTGTGGCGAAGTGGTTAGCGTCACGGACTCCGCCTGGGGAGGTCGTGGGCTCAATTCCCATCAGAGTCATTTGGGATTTTTTCTGCCCCGACTGGCTCCTACCCAGAGATGAGTTTGCTACACGGGCTCAGTTGGAAGACTGGGTCCACACAGTCGATTTTCAATACCCTTTAAGGAGCGCCTCTGACAGTGCTGTTTTAAACTTCCTCATCAACACTGCAGGTGTCTGTATCTCTCGGGCCTAGTTGACGCTTGCTCTCAGTTTGAATGTCCTCTCCACGCCTGTGGCCATTGGTTTGATTCCGTCGGGGTCACAAGTATCGGCAAGCTCCTGGGGCTATCGTATGACGGACGTGGTGAGTGCTCACTCACGCCAACTCCCCGTGACTAAGTAATTAATGTCGTCAATAGGGGCTTAGAAGGTGGTGTCCTGCGTATGTTGGATCAGAACAGGGGCCACTGAACACCACCAAAATGACTCGGCAGCAGTGCAGTGTCTCCTCCGGTGGATTGCGTCTTTATGGCTTTGACACTGACTGCGTCCTGTGGATACGCTGGTGCCGGGGCTGCGGCAGGCCAGACCGGGCTGCCTCTGTGAATGGGCTGTCTGAAAGAATATACTTTCCAAGCAAACAAAAAGAGAAAATAATGAAAAGAAAGAAAAAAAAGAAGGCAAAACAGCATGATTTCTACTGTCCTTTTTGTGACTAGTTAGTGTTTGGCTAGTTGCTAGCTTAGCAGATACAGAGATAGGTAATGAATAGGTAGATAAAGAGATAGATAACAGACCACAGTCAAACAGACAAATTGAGAAGGAGATAGATAGATAGACAGATAGATAGATAGATAAACAGATTGATAGGTAAGCAGGAAGGTGCTTAGATGCAAAGATGTAGATAGATTGACAGACAGATAGATATAGATAGATAGACAGACAAATGCATAGATGCATACATAAATGCACATGTACATACATACATTCACGCATACACACATACTTACCATACCCACACACACACACACACACAACACACACACACACACACACACACACCACACCACACACACACACACACACACATACATGCATGCATGCATGCATACACACTTCATACGTGGACATGCATACATGCATCCGTACGTACGTACCATACATCCATACGATACATACATACATACATACATACATACATACATACAGTACATACATACGTACATACATACACACATACATACATACATGCATACATACATAACATACATACATACATACATACATACATACATGCATACATACGTACATACATACGTACATACATACATACATACATCTAACATGCATACATACATACACAGCGCAATAGCTTTTCTACAAGCCTGGGCAACAATGGCCATCCCATATAAACTGAATGAATGAACAGGGGCTACTAGTCATTGTGCACACGGGCAAAGAGGGTGTCAGAAGATGAAAATCCCGCGTTCCCCTCAGCAGTGCAGTGTCTCCTCTGGTGGGTGACCCTGTTAGACATTTCAGGTGTGAGTAAAACAAGGTACTTAGATCTTCCACCAGTGAGAAACCAGCTTCTCTCTCTCTCTTCTCTCTCTCTCAGTCTCGCTCTCTCTCTCTCTCTCCTCTCTCTCTCTGCAGGTGTATCTGTCTGTCTGTCTGTCTCTTTCTTTTATATGCACTGCATTTTTAAAACTAGCTTAGATGTATTTTTTAACTATATGCTTGGAATTGTTCCTCCTGGAACAGCATCATTATAGGTTAGTAACCTGCTGTCCTTCAAATACTAAGTGTGAAAAACTGTAACTACACAACTTAACTTCAAAGCCATTTCTAACTGCAATCTTAAAATGCAATACACTCTCTTTTCCTCTCTGTCCGGCTGTCTGTCCGTCTCGTCTGTCTGCCTTCCCTCTCTCTTTCCTCTCTCTTGTTGTTCATCGTATCCATTTATATATTCATCAGTCTATTTGTTTTTCTGTCTGTCAGTCTGTCTGTCTGTCGGCATCTGCCTGCCTGTCTGGTCTCTCCTGTCTCCTCTCTCTCTCCTCTCTCTCTTCGCTCTCCCTCTCTCTCCTCTCTCTCTGCTCTGCTCTGTACACCCCCACCTAAGAAATTTCGAAGCAGCCCATGTCCAGCTGATTTCAAACACATAAATCTCCTTCAGTTGAAAAAGCAATACTTAGCCGGAGGCTCTTCTATGACTACATGGCTCTCCTGTCATGGCCATCTGAAAATCTCCCTGGGACATTCATGCTATTGTGTGCATGATTGGCGGTGGGATGATACAACAGGTGCGGGGGGGAGGTGCGACGTCCGAGTCGGTGCCGACCGACAAGTGAGTAATAATGTGAAGTCCAACTGTATAAATAACGCCTGTGCCTGGGTCTGCGGTGACATTATCCTGCTTCCTCCAGACCCAAGGCCACAAGTAGTCTGTCTTTCACGCTGTTTTGGTGAGTTTCTTGACTGAGTCCGAGTGTTTGTTTTCAATAGGTTGATGGCCGTTTTGGCTGTTGTTGGTGTTGGTGATGGTGGCGAAGCTTGCTTCAAAGTGTTTTGTTCTTTAGGAACGTTAGTGTTTTGACCATAATCATTCTACAGAACGTTTCAAATTTAGACGCTTTTTAATATACTGCTGTTGAGGGTAAAGTTGTAGGTGTTTTGATACAACATCTGCAACACATCGACATCTTATTCGTCTTCTTCTTCTGTCCTTTTACTCGTAAAACGGTAACCAAATCTGAACATGTCTCTGGGGGAACTGGAAGATAAAGCGTAAGGCATGCATAAACTATTTCTCCCTCTCCTCCTGCTTTTACAGGTGGAGTTGTGCACACTTCAGCTCATGCGGCAATCACACGGCCGCTCAGATCAGATAGATGTACTGTGCAAAGACAAAGAATCAAGCCCGCCCATTCATCAGAACTTGTCCATGCACTGTTCAGAGTGTTCATGTTCAGAATCTTAGGCATAGGTTTGGGGCTGGTTGCAAGTATGATTCGTCTTTTTCCCCCTCTTCGTCTTCATTTCTCTTTAAGACGTCAGAGATTCCAGCTGCGACTGGGATGACTATGTTTCTCTTCACCCTCTTATTCTTTGAACCTCGTCAGAGGCTAAATGGGAAGTGCGGCTGTAAGTGTGTTTTTTTTTTCTTCTTCTTGGTTTTTAAGTAGTTTTCTTCTTTAAAACGCCAGATGATTCAGTGAGGGCTGGTTTAAGTGTGACTGGTGTAGTCCTAATTTACCTCATTCTTTCTACAAGTCTACAAGCCATAGAGAGATTGGTTGTTTGTGTGATAGGATTTTTCTGTCACTTTCTTCAGTCTTCTGTTACGTTAGAGACTACTCTGGAACCTCGATATAGTCGACGGTTTTCTTCACCCTGTATTTCATTCATTTACTCTACATTTTAACAAAGCAGAGACAGAGAAGGGGTGGTTGTGAGTGTGACAGGCGTTTGCGTTCATTTAGTCTGAATATGCCTGGGACTGGGTAGGGATTGGTTGAAGTGTTGGACTGGTGTTTTGTGTCACTTTGATTTGTCTCTATGGTGCCAGATACCAGTTGAGGGCTGCTTTTAAAGAGTAATGGTTGTCTTGTTTCACTTTCTCAGTCTTTTTAAACTTGCCAGATGTGACTACGTGGGTGCTGTCAGTAAGAGTAACTGGTGTTTGTGTGTTATTTTTATATGTCCTATAATCTGCCAGAGACACTAAGTGGGGGGCTAATTCAAGTGTTGTAGTTGTTTTGCTTTACTTTAGTCTTTAGCTTCCACATGTGACTACGTGGGTGTTGCTAGTAATGATGGATCAGTGTATTGCTTTACTCATCGTCTGTTGTTAACATGCACCAAGACTATGTGGGGACTGTGTCTTAGTGTGATGGGTGTTATCCTTCAGTTCAGTTCGCTCTGAACATACCCTAGTTGACTAAGCTGGAGGTGTCTTTCTTCACTTTCAACAACATTTTTAACACAGTGACCTGGTGGATCCGGTTGTGAGTGGTGGTTTTCGTCACTTCAATATCCTTTGACACACCAGTGACTATGTGCGGTTTAGTTATCACTGTAACTTTTCTTCATTTCTTGACTTCCTTAATACGCCAATGACTTGAGTGGTTTGGCTGTAATCCCATGTTCTCGTTTTTTTTTTTTTTTTCTTGAACATGCGTAAACAAAAATGGAGGGCTGGTTGTCACATGATGTTTCCTTCTATTTACTCTTTAAAACGCGTAACGTAGGCTCACAGTAGAGGATGGTTTCAAATAGGAGCCGTTGTTCCTTCATTTTGTGACCATTTTGATACAGCATTGGATAACAAAATGGTAGCTGCAGGATTATGTGTATGTTTCCTTCATTTGTTCTTTTATTCATTAAACGCCAGCGACGAAGTCGGAGGCCGGCTGAATTGGGGGTGGGTGGAGGGGTGGTTAGGTGGTGGAGGCTAGTTGTTGTTGGTGTTTTGTTTTCCATCCACTTCTTTCACTCTGTAACCCATCAACGACAAAGTGGCTGGGTCATTATACTTGGTTGTTTTTGACTTCAACTTTCATTTCTGTCTGAACACGCCAGTTATCAAGGGGGGCTGTAGTGATTGCTTGACCTTCAATCCGGCTCTTTAACCCGCTGTTTGATTAACTGCTTCGGCTGTACACACGCCCGGTCTGCGCAGGGGTGGCTGGGATCAGTGTTTCCGTTACCTTTCTTGAGTCTTTGCCGTCAGGCGATACACAGCCCAAACCAGACTGGCGGCCGTGTTAAACTTGAACTGTGTTCGAAATGAAACATTCGAAGGACAAAAAGCCACGAAGCGTAAGCGATTTATGGAACAGAGCATCTAAAGTGCTAATTCATGGTCCACTTGTTTTCTTCGATCATGGAACCGATACATGAAGATGAACGACCGTCGGAAGCTGTTAATCCTGGCCCACGTGATTTCTCCATCATCTATAGGACTTCATTTCTAAAGGCAAACAGCGAAGTGGGGCAATTTAATGCATGGTCTACTGGTTTCTGTTCCCCTTATGTGGAAAAACATGATTTGGACATAAATTTTGTTCATAAGTAGTTCATGCCGTTCCACTGTTACTACCCCGTCCCCTTCAACTTTCTCTCGACCAAGGAGGGGGGGAAAACGAGTCTTTGCAACAAAAACAGACCCACCTCTAAGGCCCCCCGTCTATTCACGATCTTCTGATAACTGAACAGCTATTCAGCAGTCAGTCATTAGACAAGTGGAACCCTTTGTCCCCCCACCCTGTTGTCGTGTTGGCGTCCGCGTTGTTGTTTTCAGTCTCTTTGCTTTGTTGTCCCCAGCAACATAGACGATAGTGGGCACCAAGGCATTGCTAGTATTATGATGTCGATCTTGTGACAACTGTTACACACTAAAACGGTTTACCGAATATGTTTTCTTTATAATTGTGTCGCATTTGAGTGTTTAGTGTCCCGCCCAGGGTTTTTTAAGACAAATGTTGTCCTTGTCATAAGGAATTGTACCCTGTAAAGCAGGCATCGTTAACCATGAAAGCTTATAAGGAAGACAGGGACCAGGACATAGATGAACAAAAGATAAGCACATACTGTTGCTGTGAAAGCAGGAGGATAAGCAGGAAGAAGTAGAAGTACCATATCATACTCATGAGCTAGCAGCAGCCAGCGAGCAGACAGCAGCAGCAGAAAACAACAACAACAACAGCAGCTAGCCAGCAGCAGCAGGCAACAGCATTTAGCATTAGATCGGCGAGGAATACAATCTCTTGTAAGGACAAGGCGTGTTTTTGAAAACACGAACATGCTGGGGATATTGGAATTTCCAATCATTCTTTAAAGAAAAGAGTTTAGAGACGAGGTACAGTATCGTAGAGGTTGTCGGAGTTCGGCCAATCAATGCCAAAAGTGCAAGCTCTTACAACCACGTAACACATTCGTGTATTAGAGATCGGACAAGGCAATGCCAAAGGAAGCTCTTCCACTCACAGCACATTCTGGTTGCTTGATGATGCAAGGGAGGGGGGGGGGGGGGGGGGGGGGCCGGGGGGGGGAGGGGGGGGAACCTAAGAGAATATGATTTTCTATAGTATTTACCTCTCAAAGACAAACATTTATCCTGTTTGCGTTAACCCGCACCACCCGTGATTGCACAAGCGCATTGAAGAGAGACGTGCAGACGCGTGTTGTGTGTCGCGCTCACACACACACACCCACACACACAACCACACACACACACCACACCACACCACAGAGAGGGAGAGAGGAGAGAGAGAAGAGAGAGCGAAGCCCGAGGAGAGAGAGAGAGAGATGGATGCCCCCGAGAGGGGAGAGAAAGACGAGGGAGGCAGGAAGAGGGACGACCCCCGCGACGAGCCGGGGGATGGAGAGGACGGTGAGGACAGGGGGGTGAGGGGAGTGAGGAGAGAGGGACCCGCCCCCCGCCCCCCCCCCCCCGGCCGGTCCGAGACGGACGGGAGGGGAGAGAGACGGGAGAGCCTATGAGGAGAAGCCGAGAGGAGGGATGGAGGCCCGAGGAGGGACCCCCCGCCCGGCTGGGGAGACGGACCGACCCCAAGAGAGAGAACGTTCCCAAGAATGAATAAGCTAAGTGTTCTGATGTGTCCTATGGTCCCCTGAGAAGAAGACCCTCAAACACAAATAGATTGGTCCTCTAACTTCTTTCTCATATTCTTCAAGTTAGATATGGTGTCACGGCCCCACCCCCCCCCATTAGATGACAAAGACACAGGGCAGACGAAGGGTATACATACACCCAGACCCGCCAAAGCCCCCACCCCGCTCCATCAAACAACCATGGAATCCCCTGCTACACCACAATTCTGCTCACGCGCCCAAGCTTACTGCTTGTTTCAGCATAAGAACAACCACAAGAATGGAAGATGGTATTGTGGATGCTGATGCTATGGGCTGTGTGTTGGTTGAGCTGACAGCTGTTCGGTCGTATTTTGTTTGTGTGTTTTCATTGTGGGACGTTAACACGGTGGGGAAATTTGATGAGAAGTATGGAAAACCCCCAGTCCATAACTCCCTTTTCACACAAGGCATAAACCCACCCACACACAAAAACACAACACAAACACACACACACAATACGCCCAGGCACAAGTGAATGCATGCAATTACCGCGAAGCGCACCAACGCGCTGAGAGAGGGAGAGAGGAGAGATTTTTTTGTTGAGATTTTTTTTTTTTTTTTTTTTTTTATTTATTTTTTTTTTTTTTTTTTTTTTTTTTTTTTTTTTTTTTTTTTTTTGGGAGAGGAGGAGAGAGAGGGGAGAGAAGAGTGGGGACGAGTGAGAGAGGAGCGAGAAGGGGGAGGGGGAGGGGGGGGGGGCGTGGGGGAGGAGAGGGGAGATGAGATGAGGGGGTGAGGGAGGGAGATGAGGGGGGAACGAGAGGAGACGAGGGGGGTGAGGGGAGGATGGAGGGGATAGGAGGGGAGGAGAGAAGGGAGGGATAGGGGGGAACGACTTGGAGTAGAACGGCTGAGGAGAGGAGAGATGAGAAGAGAGGAGAGAGGAGGCTATGCATAATAGAGCATTGCCTTTTATAAAAAGCAAGTTCTCAGAGAAGGCTGGTCTCCTCCACTCAAACATCATTATTCATTTTCAGATTCCAGACATTCGAGTCCGTGATCAGCAGTGTGATTCTCACCCTTTTCGGATCAGGGTAGTCTCCTTTGTCTGTCTTCAATTGTCTCTCTGATCTATATATCTACCGACCTATCCTACACACCACAGTGTGTTTATAAATGGACTGCCGAACCACAAACTGTTTAATATTCTACACTTTTGTTTGCTGTTTGTTTGGGGGTTTTGTTTGCGGTTTGTTCAACTTTCATTGCCATTTTGAACATCGATTTCATTATTCTTTTTTTTAAGGAGGGATCGAGGCGAGAAGATCGCACGGAAATGGGAGAGAGAAATCCAGCAGGAATTCTGCTGATGAAGAACGGCACTGAAAGAGGCTGCTACAGAACGCTGAAAAGAAGCTAACAACAACCAACAACAACAACAACAACCGGAAATGGCGGAACCAACAACACAACAACAACAACAACACAACGGAAATTGGCGGAAGAACCAACAACAACAAAACAACAAAATCAAAGTAATGATTATGATTATGATGATGATGACGATGATGATGATGATGATAGAAGTGGTTTATCTACTACTTCTATACTACTACTACTACCACCACCACCACCACCACCACCACCACCTATACTACTACTACTAAACTACTTAGTAACCTAATACTATAGTATATGATGATGATGATGATAACAAATCTGCTAATAATTATAAATAATGAGAATTAATAAAACAACAACATACAAAACAACAATAACAACCAACAACAACAACAACAACATACATAATAATAATAAAATATAATAATCACAATAATAAAATACAACGATAGCAACAATCAATAGACTAAAAAAAAAATAATAGCGAATGGACAATAATTCATACACATAATTAGATGAACTATAACGATGGCTTTATAACAATATAATGGACAAATGATAATAATATTAACGATGATGATAACAATAATGTCATGATAATGATAATGTAAAAATGACAAAAAATAATAATGATAATAACAAGAATGATAAGAAATTGCTGTTATTATTTTTGGACCATGATAACAATACTAATACATGATGATTGGTAACAACAGTTACTAATGGTGATGAGTATTAGCAACAATTATGGATTTAGTTGTAATAGTTACTGTGTGCACAGACGGCTTATGTCCACTGTTTTCATGGCAGGTTATAAAATGTTATGTCATCCTCCGTCAGGATCATCATCGCGTCATCATCATCATCATCATCATCATCATCATCATCATCATCGTCGTCGTCGTTAGTCGTCGCCGTCGTCGCGTCGTCATCATCTCATCATCATCATCAACAAACATCCACCATCACCACTACCACCACCACGCTACAGTCATAGCAGCATCGTAATGGATCTTTCGTGACATCGTAAGGACCTCACTAAGTTCCTAGTATCATCTGCGGCGTGTTATAAATGATCAAGTTGCATGGCAAATGCGCGAAGAGCATTTCAGTGAATAATGGGGGCATCACGGATTCTCCTTATCACTGACCACGGGTGTAGTGCAAAAAGATTCCACTCGCGGCGTGTACAGGTAGTAACACCAATAATCGCGGTTAGGATGACTGACCACGCGGGTAATAGTATAAAGGTCTCCACGCCTGTGACTCGTGAGTGAGATACAAGTCAGATGATCTGAATGGCGCAGATCACTGCTGTAATGTACGTCCTGAAACATCACAGAAGATCTCAGTCATTTCTCTAGGCTGATCAATCTTTAAGACAGTAACCAAACTGATTTCATCCTTGTAAACTGAGGGACTACTAAAATAACTTCTCTCAGACGATCTGTATAAGTCCACTGTACAGGATTCAATTCTCTTAATTCAAGGACCTAATGGATCTCTATGGGGGGGGAGCGCTGACCCTAGTATATTACATGATTTTTTTTTTCCGTTTTTTTGATGACTGTTGGGGACGCCTCCGTTATTTTCTGTAGGGAAACGATCCTTTGTGTGTTCGTATGAATATTTCAAATTGTTGAGACCCATGGGACCCCAACCAACATTTTTAACGACTGACCACTCTCTCGGTTTCTGGTAACACGAGCTCCTCCCTGTAAACCGGACGTACCTCATTAGTATTATTATTTGTAGTTGGCCTTCTTCCTCGCGCTGAACTCTGAAGCGGATCTGAAGCGATCAAAGCTAAGTGAATTTTCGTTATTTCATTCGTTTTTGTCTCGCCTGAAGAAGACCAAAGAGGTCGAAACGCGTTTGTGTTTTGTCTTGTGACTCGTTTGTCCACGTTTCTCTGGGACGGTTCGCTGACATTTATTTAAGATTTGCTCACTTGGTGTTTGGTAAATATTTCAAATCCCCTAAAAGTAATGTGAGGACCCTCAATAATCTCTCTAAGATTTTTTTGCTTTTGCTTTCCAGCGTTCAATACATATCTAACTCCGCTACAACATCGTGAAAGAAGAGGACCTCAATCATCTTATCTAAAGAGCTGATTACTAAGACTCTCGGGTAAATCATCCAATACCTGCGATTCGTAAGCATCTTAAATGATTTGTTTAGGACTGATCATCTAGTATTTGTGAATGACTTTGCTCTCCTTGATGAATGTTCGTTGGTACGGTATGTGGTGAATGTTCTGTTACAGGACTGCCTCATCTGCCGCTGTGACGTGATTGCCTGCTCTGAAATCGTTTTGGTACGTCCGAATGATTATGTTTTTGTGGAACTGATCATCTACATATGTGAATGATTTGCTCCTCTGAACGTTGGTACGTCAGGAATTAGGTTTAGGAGTGGTCATCTGAGTATGTATGAATGAGGCCTACTCTGAATCGTTTGGTACGTGCAAGAGGTCTGTTAGGAGTGATATCTAGCTTTGTGAATGATTTGCCGTTCCTCTGGAATGACGGTTGGTACGTCAGAGGTTACTGTTTAGGACCGATCGGCGTGGTGTGCTTAAATGATATACCTCCTGTTGAGATACTGAACAACTAATTGATTTCATCAAAAGTGTAACACATCGTTCCATGCTTGTGAATCAAGAAGTCCGCCAAAATATGGTTGGTGAGGATATCACTCGGTGTGCTCCCATCAGTTGTCTTGAGGATCATGAGGACGTCAAACGTCTCTTTGTAAGGAGTCCCTAGGTATACACAGATACATCATTCTGTCTTGGGCCAATTCGCGAGCACAACGCTATTCGAATGGGACGTCATTATTGTTGTAGAGATGATCTGCCGTCCTCTAGATCGTAACACTGCATCAATCTGGATTAATCCGTGATAGAATTTGCTGATAGTCAAACTGCATTCCA
>JADBJO010031939.1:0-16232 GCA_016801955.1 Conus betulinus | reverse complement strand
AGAGAGAGAGAGACGAGAGCCCCAGAAGAGAGAGAGCAGAGATGCGAGAGCTGCAGGATGGGGAAGGTGGGCAGGAGAGATGCGCAAGTGAGGGAAGGAAGGCCAAACTTCACTGATATAAACCGTCTCCATGTCAAACGGTGACAGACCCTTCGTGGCAAAGGGAAAGTCAACATTTATCAGGGGTCTTTGGTGTCTCTCTCCGCGAAAAAATGTTGGCCTTCTTCTTTTCCCTTCCTCCATTCTCTCTCTCCATCTCTCCTCTCTCTCTCTTCTGTCGACAAAAAACAAAAACTCACATACACACCACGAACAACACACACACACACCAAACAAACAATATAATATATATTGATTATTTATTTTTAAACAGTATTTGTAACAGATGTGACTCCCTAAGTGGTCGAGAGCTTTAGTTTTTTAAGGACATTTTTATATTGTTCCATGATTATATATATATATATATAGATATATATCTATATATATATTATATACTATCTATATATATATATATAAAATAGTGTGTGTTGTGTGTGTGTGTTTGTGTGTGCGCGCGCGCACGCGTGTGTGTATTTGTGGGGTGGGTGTGTGTGTGTGGTTGTGTGTCGGAGAGAGAGAGGAGAGCCAATTGAGTGTCGAGGCGAAGGGCGGAGAGAGCGAGAGTGGAGAGAGAGATGATTGAGGAGAGAGAGAGAAGAGGAGGATTCGACGCAGGAGAGACGCGGTGGGAGAGGGAGAGAGAGCAAAGAGATGAGAGAGAATGAGAGAGACGAGAATGTCATGCTTGTATCACTCCCCTCGTTCGTTCCTTCTCCAAAATCAAAGTATAAACAAACACCCCCTTTATCCCTCCCTTGTATTTTTGACCTTGCCAAGATCTTAATCAAGGTAATTTAAATGACAAGAGTGACGTCCAGGGTATTTCGTCATTCAACTCATGACAAACATCTCACAAATAGTCCTACTACCCACCCTACGCCCCCTCCAACACACCCACCACACACACACACGCATTCACGCGGGAATCGTATAGCTCGTACAAACAACACTTCACCGCCAACGCACACCCATGACCACAACATGCAACCAACACACACACACCACACCCACAAACACACGACCACACCTCGCAGCGCGCCCGCGATACACATACATTAAAACATTATATCATAAACACCCTCAAACACGGCACATCACACCACAACAACAGGGGGTGTGAGAACACAACGGGGGGACGTGTGCACACACACATACACACACACCCACTCACCAACCCACAACCCACACAACGCCCAACACACATAAGACTAGATAGCTAGATATGATATAAATGATAGACAGACCAGAATAGATTATCACCGCGCGCACAGCGCGCGCCGACACTAGACTAAACACACATTTTACTCGACATACGTTACCATAACAATCCTCACTTTTACTACTTGCTCTCTGTTTCAGTCTCTCGCTTTCCCCCTCTGTCCTGATCTGTCTGATCTCTCCTCGTGGTACACAACGGTAGGTCACGGGCACTAAAAGAAGACAGCAAGCCATTCATTTAGGTAGGATTGTGAGTAGATAAGGGATGGCACAATCACCTGGCAGCTTCATCGATCCGTACATGCCCCCACATCTCCTCTCCTCTCTCTCTCTCCTTCTCTCTTCTGCTCTTTCTCTCTCTCTCTCATGCGCTCAATCTCTCTCTCCCTGTCTTCTCTTGTCTCCTCGTCACTTCCTCTTCTCTCTCGCTCTCCTCTCTCTCTCTCTCTCTCTCTTCCCCTCTCTCTCTCTTTTTTTTTTTTTTGCGTGTTTCCCCCCCCCAACCCCCCCCCTCTTTCTTTCTCTGTGTCTGTCTATCTGCCATGTCTTCTCTTGTTTATTATGTCTCTCAACTCTCCTCTTCATCTTAATTCTGATTCTCTCTCTCTGTTGATTTCTCTCTCTCCCCATCCTTCGGCCTTGTCTCTGTGTCTGTTCTGTCTGTCTCCTGGGTAATGTCACCTCTCTCTCCTCCTGAGTTTTTTATTCTCATCTTTTTCTCTGGGTCTCTGTCTGTCTGGCTGTGTTCTGGTTATTTCACCTCTCTCTCTCTCTGATTTTTTCTCTTATTTCTCTGTTCTGGTCTCTGCCTGTCTGTCTGTCCTCTTCTCTCTGTGCTCTTCCATTCCTCCTGTCTCTCTCTCTCTCCTCGTCTCTCTCCTCCCGCATCTCTCTCTCTCCTCTCTCTCTCTCTCTCTCCCAACACGGTCCAGACGGGGATCGTCTTTTACAAGGTATTGAGCCGACAGCCTGGAGATTTAGAGTCGAATCCGGCTTGCTTGAGGCTGCCTTCAGAGTAGCGACTTTCTTTTCGTACCCTTTTTTCTGCTCTGCTGGCTGCGCGCTCTCTCCTCTCTCTCCTCTCTCTCTCTCTCGTTCTCTTCTCTCGCTCTCTCTCTCGATCTCTCGATCTCTCTACTGGTCTCTTCTGTCTCCTCTCTCTCTCCTCATCTCTATCTTAAGTCATCTGTCTCCCCCTGCTCCTTGAAAGGAACTTGCAAAACCTAGTGAGGAAGAAGAAGAAGAAAAGAAGACGACGAAGATGAAGAATAAGATTAGGAAGAAGAAGAAAAGGAGAAGAAGAAGAAGAGACAGAAGGAAACAAAGAGAAGAGGGTGCAAAGGAAACGGGAGGAGGAGGGGAGGGGCGATGAGAGAAGAAAGAAAAGGAAGAAAGAATAAGAAGAAGAAGAAGAAGAAAAGAAGAAGAAGAGGAGAAGAAGAAAAAAGAAGAAGAAGAATAGCAAAGAAGAGAGAAAGAGAAGAAAAGGAGGAGAAGGAGGAAGAAGAAGAAGACGAAAGAAGATAAGAAGGGAAAGGGGGGGGGAGGAGGATTAGAAGAAGAAGAAGATAGAAAATCAGAAGGAAGAGAAAAAGAAGAACGAAGAGAAGAAGAAGAAAAGACGAGGAAGAAGGGAGAAGAAGGGAGGAGGAGGAGAAGGCAGAAAGAGAAAAGAACAGAACAAGAAGAAGAACAACAACAAACAACAGCAACAAAACAACAGCAAGAAGAAGATAACGAGGAAGAAGCACACAGAGGACAATTTATGTCTCCACCATCTCTGGCGAGCTCTCTGGCGCGTACAAAGAGGCCTTGGAAATGTGCAAACGTTCAAACACCTATCTGCTTTCAGTGCCGTCCCACACAGGACACAGGACTGTGCACCAGCGGACCACATCTGCTGTCGGTGCCTCCCACCTAGGACACAGGACTGTGCACACAGCGACACATCTGCTGGCGTGTCGGTGCCTCCCACCTAGGACACCTAGGATGCACACAGCGACATACATCTGCTGTCGGTGCCTCCCACCTAGGACACAGGACTGTGCACACAGCGACACATCTGCTGTCGGTGCCATGCCCCACCTAGGACACAGGGACTGTGTGCACACAGCGACACATCTGCTGTCGGTGCCGTCCCACCTAGGACACAGGGACTGTGCACACAGTGACACATCTGCTGTCGGTGCCTCCACCTAGGACACAGGACTGTGCACACAACAGACACATCTGCTGTCGGTGCCTCCCACCTAGGACACAGGACTGTGCACACAGTGACACACGACAGTTCCTTCCCCGCTCACTACACAGAATCGCCAAACACCTTCACAGCCAACACACACACACACACACACACACACACACACACACACACACACACAGACACAACACACACACACACACACACACACACACACAGATACACACACACACACACACACACACACACCACACACAAACAGAACACACACACACACACACAACACACACACACCACACACACACACACACACATAGACACACACCACACACAACACACACACACACACACAGATAGACACCACACAGATAGACGACGTTCGGACCCCCCCCCCCCCCCCCCCACACCCACACACACACACACCGATACACACACACACACACACACAACACACACACAAAGATAGACACACGGACCCACACACACGCGCATACATTAATACATGTGCCATGAGCGCTTTACCACATAGTCGCACACGCACGATCACACACACACACCACAACACACACACACACACACACACACACACACATACGCACGCACGCACGCACACGCACCACACACACACACACACACACACAGATGTAAAAATAGTATGAAAAATAACGGTACCAGACCTACACCCATGTCACTCAATGAAGGCCACGGTGTCGCTCTCTGCTAGTCGAGCGTCGCGCTCTAGTGGTTCTGGTGACCCTGGGGTTGCGGTTCGAATCTCCATCCACCCATCCACTGCCCTTCCGGTACTGTAGAATTCCCCCCATGAAGTTAACACTGGTTCTGGCTCAATCCTCCCCCCCCCCCCCCCCCCCCCCCCCCCCCCACCACCCCCACCACCACATCATTTTTTTTTTATGTATAACGAGACCGCATACCCAGCAGTGAACGCACGAAATACATCTCGAAGCAGATATTAAAAAAAAAAAAAAATCCCATCACCAACTTTTTTTTTCTTCTTTTTTTCAGAAGGGAAGACCAGTTTGGCTGTTAGTATGAACGGACAAGCATACGCTAACTGTGCACTCCACTGTGGCTGAACTTTAAAAACAAACAAACAAACAAACTGAATGGAACACCGAGTAATGGGGGTATTCGACTTAACGACACAAGGACACTACTGAATGTAGAGCCTATGACAGGTAGCTCTTGAGTCGACGCACCCCGATGGGCAGACGAGAGCGTGGGTGAGCGATTGTTCAAGCGCTCTCACAGCTTTGGTCTCTCACCTGAGGGTTCAACGCTGTATGAGTACTCTCCACATCAACGAAAAAAAAAAAAAGAATAAGAATCGCAAAGAAAACGATTTCGAAACGAACTGAGGATAGGTAAGATCTTGCGCTGAAGAGAGATCTCTGCTAAGTGATAATATTGTTTATTTTCATAGTCCTGCTTGTTTGTGTCTTGCCTGAAGAAGAGCTAAGAGGTCGAAACGCGTCGTGCTTTGTCTTGTGACTCGTTTTGTCCGTCCACGTTTCTCTTCTTAGCGGTTTTTTTTTTTTTTAAACGTTTTATTTAATGAACAGATGTGTACATAAACAACTTACTGAACTGGAGCAACAACAAGCAATTACAAGCTTTGATGTGCTCAGTGTTGAAAAATTTAACAACAAAAACACGCATCGCCGGATTGCATAACTAACATTGCACTAAGCGGTTCGCTAACATTTCTACGCATTTCATCGCTAAGATTTGAACTGAGGATAGCCTAGAGTCTCTCGGAGGTTCGCTAACATTTATTAAAGATTTGAACTGAGGATAGCCTAGAGTCTCTCGGTGGTTTCGCTAACATTTATTAAAGATTTGAACTGAGGGTAGCCTAGAGTCTCTCGGCGGTTCGCTAACATTTATTAAAGATTTGAACTGAGGACAGCCTAGAGCGGATCAGAGAGGGCGGCGGATGGAACATGAAGGAGGCTGACAGACGGACGTTCATTCTACAAACGGAATCCCAAACTAACCTAAAAGAGCACTTGTAAGACCTCAAGACTTTGAAAGGTGCTTGGTTTACATTAGAATGTTGAGAATGGTGGGCCTCATCTGAACAACGCGCAGCGAACATGAGGGGATCACGAGATACGCAAGTTCTGACACTGAAGGTTGGGGGGAGGGGAGTGGGGGGGGGGGGGGGGGGGGGGGGTGGCTGTGGAGAACGACACTGTTGCAACCCACGCTGACTTTGTGTTGGGGAAAACCGCTGGAAGCAGGAAGCCAGTGCGGATGGAAGAGCGAGGGACCCACGCGTTCTCCTTGGGGTGGGCTGCTTTGACACCCGGCCACTGGTGCAGCTACCCGGATCTCGGTGCTGCGATCTACCCCTAAGAATCTCCCTTCTCGCCGAAAGGCAATCACTCAGAGAGAGAGAGAGAGAGAGAGAGATCGAGAGAGAGAGAGAGAGAGAGACAGACAGACAGACAGACAGACAGACAGACAGAGACAGAGAGACACAGACACAGACACAGAGAGAAACAGAGAGGAAGGGAACGATGGGAACACATTGCGCATGACAACACATCCTAAACATTAAAAAAAAACCCATGGGAAGGAAAATCCGAAGAAGGAGGACAAATCGATTTTTAAAACATAAATGAAGGAAACAACCCAAAAAAAAAAAAAAAAAAACCTCTGGGGAAGCGCAGACCTCCACAAGGCTCACCCAACTTCGGATCCCGCCATTCGAGTCATCAGCCATGGGGGATAACAACATTGTTTGCGATTCATGCGGAGGAAGTACGTTGAAGGGGTTATTATCATAATGCACAGAGAGCCTGAGGTGATAAACAGAAATACCAAAACAACACAACAAATAATCCCCCAAATCACCCCTCCGCCTTCTGCCTACTCCCTACACACACACACACACACACACACACACACACACACACACACACACACACACACACACACACACACGCCACAACATTCATATACAAGCTTGCTCACTCAGGCGTGCATGGGCGCAAACACACACACACACACACACACACACACACACACACACACACACACACACACACACGAACGAACGCACGCACGTACGCATGGGTGCACACACACACACACACATACACACACACACACACACACACATACACAGTAGGGACCACACACATAGGGACGCGCTCGCAAATGCACAAACATACACACAGTGACACAGAGAGAGAGAGAGAGAGAGAGAGAGAGAGAGAGAGAGAGAGAGAGAGAGAGAGACAGCAGAGAGAGAGAGACAGAGACAGACAGAGAGACAGACAGACGAGACACAGACAGAGCGAGCGAGAGAAAGAGAGGGGGGGGGGCTGGACAAACAAGACAGACAGACACAGACAGAAATACAGACAGGCAGAGAGATTTGACAAGGAGCATGGCTAAGCAGGCAGGCAGACACGAGCAGAGAGAGAGAGAGGCGAGAGAGAGAGAGAGAGAGAGAGGGATACAGAAGACAGAGAGACCGACAGACAGACAGACAGACAGACAGAGAGAGAGACGGAGAGACAGACAGGCAAGCATAACGCAAGACGCCCAAACACTCAACAAAAGAGACACACAAAGACAACACTACCTAAAGAAACCACAACTACCGAAAGAAACACAACACACACACACACCACGACACACACACACACACACACACACCACACATACACCGACAGACAATAGACAGACAGACACACGCACACACACACACACACCACCACACACACACACACAACACACACACACACACACAGAGACAGAGACCAGAGAGAGAGAGAGAGAGCGCAACACGAAAGACATGACCTGCATAGCAATTATTCTATCTGCAAGTGTTGAGGGGGAGCGAGGGGAGGGGGGAAGGAGAGAAGGAGAGAGAGAGAGAGAGAGAGAGAGAGGTGAGAGTGAGAGGATAGAGAGGTGGGAGTGTGAGGGAGGGTGAGGGATGGCGGGGTGAAAAGTAAGGGCGCTCTATCTGTAATAACAGCCCACACCGATCTATTCACTTCAGCTGTGTTGATAAGAGGCAGAGAGGGAAGGGAAAGGGGAGACGAGGGGAGTAAGGGTTGGGGGGGGGTGGGGGGGGGGGTTGTAGGGGCACGCCCCCCATCCCCCCCCCCCCCCCCCCCCACCTTTAACATGTACGTGAATCTAGGGAAGAATGTAGGGCATACTCTACAAACAGGAACGACCTGTATGTTTTTCAGGATGGTGGGGGGAGGGAGTGAGGGGGCGGTGGGAGAGGGAGGAGGAAACTGGGGGTAAAGAGGGACCGGGGCGCAGGGAGGGGGGGGGGGGTTAGTAGAGGAGATGGTAGGTGGGGGGGGGTGGGGGGGAGAAGGGTGCGTTTAAAAAAAAAGCCAAATGCCTATCCCTTCTCGCACGAATTGGGTCGTTTTGACTAACCGACATTACCAGATAGTCAACCATGCAGCTGTGGCTTGAGAAAAAAAAGTGATTAGAGAGAGGAGAGAGAGAGAAGAGAGAGAGAGAGAAGAGAGGATTGTTTTGAGAGAGAGAGAGAGAGACAGACAGAAGACAGGATGACAAGACAGACAGGACAGGACGAGAGAGAGAGAGATGACAGACAGAATGAGAAGGGAGACGAGAGAATGAGAGATAGAGAGAGAGAGAGCGAGATAGGGGAGAGAGAGAAAGGAAGAGAGTGAGAGGGAGACAGACTGACTGACAGACACGAGACAGACTGACAGACAGATGAGAGACAGAAGACAGACAGGAAACAGAGAGGGAGAGAGAGCGAGAGAGAAAGATAGAGAGACAGATACAGAGACAGAGGAGAGACAGAACAGACAGACAGAAGAGAGACAGAAAGACAAACAGACGGGTAGAGAGGGACAGGGACACAAGAGAGAGAGAGACAGACAGACAGGGACAGAGACAGTGGCAGGGAGATACAGGAGAGAGACAGAGAGACAATGTGCGTGACAGGAGAGAGAGAGAGAGAGAATGTGCGTGACAGAGAGAGAGAGAGAGAGAGAGGAGAGAGAGAGAGAGAGAGGGGGGGGGGTAGACTGAGTGCGGGAAATGGGAAACATAACAAGTGGGGGACAACGAAAAAGTGGGCGTTAAAAAATCATTCCTTATTTATGCATGTGATTTCAAACAAAAAGAAAAAAACCAAAGAAAAAGAAGCAGAAGAAAGAAAGGAAGAAGATGAAAAGAAGCGCCGAAAGTGGAATGTGACGGAAGCGAGGGGAAAAAAAAACAGGTAAGATAAAAGATAGAAAGAAAATACACAATTTGAAGAGAGGAGAGAGAGAGAGAGAGAGAGGAGAGAGAGAGAGAGAGAAAGAGAGAGAGAGAGAGAGAGAGAGAAGGTGGTGGTCCGTAAACGATTGAGGAGGAAAAAAAAAGAAGTAGAAAAAAAAAAGAAAAAAAACCGGACACGGGAGAGAAGAAAGAAAAAAAAAAAAAAAAACAAAAACACAAGCAAAAAAAAAAAAAAAAAAAAAAAAATGGGTACAAAGACTGAAGGCCTAAAAAGAATTTATGACGGGTGAGAAAAAAAAAACAAAAAAAAAAAAACCATTTTACCCACTTGTCTGCGTGTTAGACTCTCGAATGAAATACTCAACCGAATTCCCGTGTGTCACCTCAGGTAGCGGTTGGAAAAAGAGCGCGCCGCGCAACAACAAAAACATTGTTCCTGTTTTTTTTTTTTTTTTTTTTGTTTGTTTTTTTTTTCTATTCCTTTTTCTTTCTTTTCTTTTTTTTTTCGTCATTGTGTAAGACAAAGTTCTCACTCAGAAAACAAAAAACAAAAAACAACACAACACACAAACTCCGCTCCCTTTGGTGGGCACATGGGATTAATCCTTGCCTGTCTAAACAGGGGAGTGTCCGCAGGAGTATCAGCCTGCGTACACAGAAGAAGAAGAAGAAGAAGAAGACGAAGATAGCATCAGGTGGCACTCTACCGTGGCGTCCCTCTCCCCCACAGTAACAGCAGCTCACATTTCGCGCAGCAATGACGACAAAGTGAACCATACTCTACAATGCAGCACAACACAGATTCATGCATGTACGGGCCAGTCCTATGCCGTGTAGATAGAAGACCCCCCCCAAAGAGAAGAAGCACACTAGCCAAGACACACATAGGTGGCGCTGTACTGTGGCGGCGCGATTTCCCTGTTGTGGTATGTATGTAGTTCCGCCTCCATTTCAAACTGGGAAAACAAACGATGAAGAAGCGGTCAGGCGAAATAGTGCGTGACAATACAATACAATGCAATATTATACTATACGACAAATACATGATGCAATGCCATCCAACACACGTCACACGACAGAATACAATACAATGCAATATCATACGATACAACACAATACAACGCCATGCAAGACAATACAATAGGACATTGGAATGCAGTAAAATGCCATACAACACGACACAATACAATATACAGACATCATATAATATTTCTTTCTGCGTACGCAGGCTGATACTCCTGCGGACACTGCCTGTATAGACAGGCAGTGGAGTTTTGTGTGTATGACGTTTTTTTCATCCCGCCATTAAGGCAGCCGTACTCCATCTTCGGAAAAGGTGCATGCTATGTGTAACGTGTCATCCATACCAACGGCCAAACTGGCCTTCTCCTTCCGAAAGTTGGTGATGGGATTGTACGTGTGTGCAAGATGTTTGTACGTGCGTTCACACACTGAACCTCGGTTTATAGTCTCATTCCAAGGACTGTATGGGGAATGGAGTCAGAACCCAATGTTAACTCAGTGGGAAGAATCCTCCCTGTACCGAAATTCGAACCCGCAAACCCCAGGATCAACGAGTCCGGCGCTCTACCAACTGAGCTACGCCGGCCCTATGATCCGTAACACTTCAGGGCAATACATGATTACAGGAAACACACAGCACAATGAAATACGACACTGTACGACTCACGACTGTACAGTCTGCTGTAATATGATAACTTACATTACCATATGACATATACAATACCACGTGATGCAAGACGATCCGAAAGACACCACACACACACCACACACACACACACACACACATACACACTACACACACACACACACACACACACACACACACACACACTCTACACACACACACACACCACACACACACCACACACACACACACAACACACACACACACCATGACCCTCCCCAAACCCGCCTACAGATTATACGACAGGCAGAGAAGAGACAGAAGAGAGACTACATGGGGATAGTACACATCTGTTTTCCGGGTACACACAAGGGGCTTGTGCTCACTGCTGTCAACAGCAGGATACAGTTTTTGGAGCCGAAACATGCTCTGCTTTATTGACGGGCTGTTCACACACCACCCCCAGTTTGTTTTGTTGTTGTTGTTGGGCGGGTGTATGTGTGTGGTGTGTGTGTTGTGTGTGTGTGTGTGTGTGTGTGTGAGAGAGAGAGAGAGAGAGAGAGAGAGGAGAGACAAGAGAGAGAGAGAGTGAGTGTATGCGTGTATGGTTCTCTCGTGTGCGTGTGTGTGTGTGTGTTGTGTGTGGTGTGTGTGTGTGTGTATGTGTGTGTGTGTGGGTGTGTGTGGGTGCGGGCGTGTTCGTGTTTGTATGTATGTATGTACGCACGTCTCTCTCTCTCTCTCTCTCTCTCTCTCTCTCTCTCTCTCTCTCTCTCTCCTCTCTCCGTGGTGTGTCCCGTGTGTGTGTGTGTGTGTGTGTGTTGTGTGTGTGTGTTTGTTTGTTTGTGTGTGTGTTTGCGGCGCGCGCGTGTGTGTGGGTGTGTTGTGTTGTGTGGTGCGCGCGCGCGCGCGCGCATCTTTGTAAGTGATACGAGCGAGCGCGCGCACGCTTGTGGTAAGAGAGAGAGAGAGAGAATGAGAGAGAGAGAGGAGAGAGAGAGAGAGAGGAGAGAGAGAGAGAGAGAGAGATGCAACCTATAACCCAACAACCAAATCCTCACCTCCCTACGCTTCAAAACTCACATGGATCGCCACAGGAATCTCCTCCCTCTCCTACACTATCGTGTTCATTGTACTGACAAAAAAGACAACCAAACATACAACATCAACAACACCACAACAACAACACACACCACACACACACACACACACACACACACACACACACCAACCAACCAACCAACCAACGCAAAACAAACAAACAAAAAAGCAAACGGAGTCTGAAAGATAAGAGGACGTTTATTTTCCACTTGCTCACGGAATTTCCTAAGCGCGCAGGATGTTTTCAACCTTATCTTGGTAGCGGTTCTGTCTCTGTCTCTGTCTCTGTCTCTCTCTCTCTCTTCCTTCATTTGTTTTCTTGTTTCTTCTCTATTTAACAAAAAAAAAAAAAATTGAAGGAATGCATCCGTGAGTTCTGATAGTGTAAAAATAGGTACGTCCAATTTATCCGCGTCACACAGAAAGCGCGCGGGAGGCGTGGGGGGGGGGGGGGAGGAGGGGGGGTTCAGGGGAGGTGTGTTGTGTGTGGGGAGGGGGTATGGTGGTGTGGACGGGAGCAAGGGAAGGGGAGAAGCGATGGAAGGTGAGGGAGAGGGAGGGGGAGGAAGAGACGATGGTGATGGTGGGTGGTTCCTCTGTAATACAGCCAGTCTTTCTCTTTTATCTGTGCGCACAGAACGTTTCTGTCCGCGTGGAGGGCTGTGTGTGTGTGTGTCGTGGTGGCTGGTGTTGGTGGGTGTGTTGTGTCGTGTGTGTGTGGTTGTGTGTGTGATGTGTGTGTGTGTGTTTGTATCTCCTCTCTCTCTCTCTCTAATAAGATAGTCGTAATAGAGCTATAGAAAGATACATATATCACTTCACTGTTGACGCGAGCCTGGGATTTTAAGCATGCAAGGTATTGATGGTATGGGGTAGAGTATGAAGAATGGGGGAGTGAGGGGGGTTTGTTTGGGGTGGAGTGGGGGGTGCGGGAGGGGTCGGGCTGGTTCTGGGGGGACGAGAGGAAAAAGGAAGGAATGGAGGTAGGGGTGGGGGTGGGGGAGGTAGCGACCGCGGGGGGGGGGGGGGGGAGGGGGCAAGGGGGGGGGGGGGGGGGGGGGGGGGGAGGGGGCGGGAATGTTGGGAAAGTCATGGTGGTTGTGTGCTGTGTGTTTTGGTGGCTGTTGTGTGTGTGTTGTGAAGTCATGTGAGTTGTCGTGTTGTATGTGGTGCGGTGTGTGTGTGGTGAAAGGCATGTGGGTGTGTAGTGTATGTGTGTGGTGTGGGTGGGTGTGTGTGTGTGTGTGTGGGTGTGTGTGGTGGGTGTTGTGTGTGTGTGTGTGTGAAGTAACGAGGAGAGGGGTGAGAGAGGATAGAGAGGAGAGCGTGGAGAGAGTGACGATAGGTGAGACGTCGAGGCAGGAGACGGGAGTGGCGAGGATGGGAGGAGGGGGTGAGGGGACGGAGAGAGGCCGAGCGAGAGAGAGACGAGAGAGAGAGCGCAGACAGCGACATTGACAGAGTGAAAATCTGTATTTCTAAGGGGTAACAGAGAAGCAAATTCTATAGCATTTTCTTCAGGCGGCCCTTGACCCGCTATGGGACCAACGATGGGGCTAGCAAAACCCTAAGCATGACTGCGACCGAGTTATACTATAACTCACAAAACGCTTCAAAACATACGATCTTCGAAAAATAGCATGAAGGATATGTGATGGTGGTGTCCAGTCAACAGAGACATTCAAAAGATAATCCCTGACGCAACAACACTAAAAAGAATGTTGATACGAAGAGTATGTGACTGTGTGTGGCGCGGAGGGGACAGAGATAGCGAGCGAGGAGCGAGCGAGAGAGCGCTGGAGGAGAGAGAGCGAGGAGAGAGGAAAGGCAGAGAGAGGGGGGGGGGGAGGAGATAGAACTCAGCAGAGGACGGACAGACAGACAGATCAGAGGACAGCAGAAACAGAAACCGACGGACAGACAGACAGCCAGATATCAAAGACAGACAGGCAGAGCGAGTGGAGGGAGCCAGAGACAGCAGAGAAGAGAGAACGAGAAGATAGAGAGAGAGAGTATGAAAGGGACAGAGACACAGAGAGCGAGACCCGAGCAGACGACAGAGAGCGAGATGAGAAGAGGAGAGAGAGAGAGGAGCGAGAGAGGAGAGACGTAGACGCTTCAGAGAGAATCGTTTTATGGACAATGACAAAACAGTCTTATGTCAAGGGGGTATCATTAATGCAGCGTCAAGAATCATGAAACGAAAATGGAAAGTAACATTACACAACACGATTCCCCGAGTATGTTGATAGTTGGGAATAATTAAATATGCCTTACATTGAAATAAAAGGTGCTCTTCATCTTCCTTACTGTTATCTGGACACCACACACATACATCATCAACATAACCCTTCATGCAGAACCATTTCTTATTTGCTTTAAAACCAAGGGTCCGACTTCTAAATCTGGCAATATGCTTCTATGGCCGTTTATTAGTAACAGATTTCAAAAAAATTTCCGGCTGAAGAATACTTTAAAAGAAATAAAACCATGAATACTTGTCATTTTCTTGTTTCTTCCATTTTTTGAATGCCAATTCTGTTTGTAGCAGGCTATCAAGCGATCCTTAAATTCTGACATAAATGCCCTTTCGTTCCCTACCTCTTTGCTGAGCCACACAATACCAAACCCATTAATAGTTAACACATGTTACTTTACTAACCCAATTGCAGTGTCCACTTTCCATTTGTCTGCATTTAGGACTTACACGCAGTTGGTACAGAACAGCCCCAAAGCTATTCTAATATTGGTTACTTTACTCTACCTTCTCCATGACACCACTTTCATAATGAAAATGAAACCCACACGAAAGACGACTAGTGTTTTCTCTAGACTACACTTACCTGAAGTCACTGGACTTCATTTTTAAAAATTTATTTGATTTTGAAACCCAACAACAGTACTAGAGAACAAATTACATCATCTGCAAATATAAAGCATTAAACAGGTTCAACAGCACGGCAATCAAACTGTATACCATGTTTGCCTTTATGTGACATTTCTAAAGCTATCTCAGGTTATAAAAAATGCAAACATTTGAGGGGCTCAATAGCAACCGTTGCGTCACTCCTCGAGGGACAATGGAATAAGTCATGGTACAATTCCTGTTCTCACCAAACACCGGCCTAAAAGAACTTATAGTACACACCGAAAGAGAATAGTACAATGTCCTTTAACCCTGTTTTCTAGAACTTGCCCAGCAACATAGTTGTATTAACAGAATTCAAAAAGCGTTGTAAAAACAACACGCAGACAACATCTAGTTTAGTATTTCTTTGAGGCCTTTTGGAATCAAATAAGCAGATAATGTTTGGAAAAGGATGGGGGGGTGGAGAGCAGGGAGAGGGAGAAGGAGAGAGAGGATGAGTAGAGAGGAGAGAGAGAGGAAAGATGGAGAGAGAGAGAGCGAGGGAGAGAGAGAGAGAAGAGGTAGGGTGCAGGAAGGTCAAGGAACAGAGAAGTGTGTTAGACCAAAATTCATAAGAAAAAACTACAGTGCAGCGCAACCCTCCCCCCACACCCACCACCCCCTTCCCAAAACGACACGCACACACATCGAAACTTACTCTCTCTCTCTGGCCGACCCCCCCCCCCATCGCTTCGAGAAACACGCAAACACCGCAATGGTTGGCACACAAACACACACAAACACACACAACACACTGGGGCGCGCGCGCGGCCGGCACCACACACCATCACAACACACAACTACTCACGGGCGCGCGCGCGCGCGGCTAACCAGACACAGTACGCATACACACACACACACACAACCACACATCACCACACAAACACACACACACAATCTCTCTCTCTATCGATGTGACCATACCCCTTGTCTATCTTAACCATTCTTCCATTTAAGAGAGATAAACAAGAATCCAACAAAACACGAAGGAAAAAAGAGGGCTGGGAGAGGTGGACGGGCGGAAGGAGAGAGGAGAGAGAGAGAGAAGGGCACGGGGGAGGGGTGGGTGAGGGGGGGGGGGGGGAGGTAGGGGATGCAGTGAGGGAAGACAGATTTCCGGAGGGGCGAGATGCGTGCTGCCACAGGAAAGCCCTGGCGTATGACGGAAGGTTTGCCCCTGTCCGTTGCGCGACCTAGCTATTACTCGGTGCCACAGGCGCCGATGCGAGGTGCGTTTGCCTTTAGGGCGCTCCCTCCTCTCGTCTCTCGCTCTCTTGCCCGGAGTTGTGTCCGCTGACGTGGTTGGCCCCCGCTACCCCTACACTCGCTCTTCTCTTGTATGAGTAGATCTGAGTACGTTGCTCTCTATCCTCTATCATCTCTTCTCTCTGTAGATGTGTATTTTTTGACGTGCGTTTGCCCTCCCCCTTCCCCCCTACTATCGTCTCTGATACGTGTGTAATCTCTCTCTGACGAGCGTCTCCCTCTCTATCTTCTATCCTCTCCCTTCTTTTCTCTAGAATTGGTAAACTCCAAGACATCTGGAAGAGCCATACAGGTCGAAGCTGATGTTTTCCCAAATGCTGCTGGACAATGGTATCTTTATTCTTTTTTTTTTTTAATGTAGTAAGGGGGAAGGCGATCCGTCATGGATTGAAATATAGCCATAGCCGCAAAACGGCCACGTTAGGAAGGAACAACTGGGATTTCCGCACGCGCGCCCGTTAGGTGAGAGACCACACGCCCAACTGAGGAGTCTGTTCTCAATGGCGAATAACAGACGCACTGGAGATAGCACA
>JADBJO010031938.1:12500-16233 GCA_016801955.1 Conus betulinus | reverse complement strand
TTCAAGGGATAAAATTATGACGGCCTTGAAAATCTGAAAAGTCATAAAGCTAGTGGCCTTGATAGTATAATTGGTGAAATGATGAAAAATGCATGCAAGTCTAATTTGATGTTGGATTTGTTACAACGTATTTCAATACTCTATGTGAAAGGGGGGTTGGCTTTCCTGATCTATGGACAAAATCAGTAGTTCTCTCTTTATATACAAAGGATAATATTGATGTTCCAAATAATTATAGAGGAATTTCTCTGTGTAATGTTTGTAGTAAATGGTACACATACTGTTATCAAGGGAAGACTGCAGGAGGTGGGTAGAGGAAACGAACCTCACAGGTAAATGCCAAGCTGGATTTAAACGACATTACTCTATCGTAGATCACATGTTCCCTTTAATGGCATTTGTGCAGAATAATTTGTTTGAATCGTAAATTATATGTTGCCTTTTTGATTATGGGGAAGTCTTTGATTCTGCGAACAGGAGTATTATATGACTAATTATTTAACTTGTACAAACTGGAGTTAAGCGGGGGGATGTTTATAGTCCCATTTTGTTTTCTTTGTTCATTAATGAATTATACGAAGGAAATGACTAATTCTGGACGACACGGTGCAAAATTCACAGGTAATTTTTTTAATAGATTTTCATGCTTTTTTTTAGCTGATGGATGTTGGACTGATGTCTGAAACGATAGTTGGTATACAAACCCAGTTGAACAGTTTAGAAAGAGCATCTGCTTCAGTTCGAGTAACTAAAACATGAATGAAAATAACATTGTTGTGTTCAGGAAGGGTAGATATCTTGCAGCCAGAGAAAGGTGGATATATAATGGAACTGATATGCCCATTGTGAATGCTTTCAAATACCTTGGCATGTATTTTTTTCTACACGCTTAAGCTTTACCTTCCTTTATAAAGATCGTTCACGTAGAGCTAATTATGCGTTATTGTGTATACTGAAGAAATTAACAATGTTTAATATGGATCTTTGATTTTATCTTTAAAAACAGTTGATGCTCAAGTCCAACCGATGCTACAATACGGTGCTGAAATATGGGGTTTTGATTCTGCTGCTATGCATCTTGAGAAAATTCGCTGGTATGCTATAAAGAAATTTATTGGTGTTTAATTGAAAACGCCGAACGATCTGGTGTAGGAGAGACCAATAGATACCCTATACACTAAACTTCAGTAGTAAAGTGTATTCGTTACGGCTAAGAATAACACAAATGGAACAACACAGATTGCCTTACAAAGTCTACAGCCTAGAGTTACATAATAGGGGAAAGAAAAACTAGACCTCTAATCTAAGACTAAAATTGTATGAATTTGGGTTTGGTTTCGTGTGGGAAATATTGTGTGTGTGTGTGTGTGTGTGTGTGTGTGTGTGTGTGTGTGTGTTCTTCACATTCGTAACAAGTCAAATTTAAAGAGAAAATCGATGTCCCCGGTACAGCAGAAGTGACGGCTCTGATACGACTTGCACAACAGGTCGCTGGTTCAAATACCTCAAAAGCGGCGGCTCTGGCTTGGCAGCAGCGGCAGCTCTGGCATAGCTGGCACGTCGGGTCACTGTCGACTCCCACGTCAAGCTCTCTACACCCCAGCAGGGTGGAGACAGGACTAGATCTCGGCTATGCTCCAGACCCCGGCGCAGTGGCAGGTTGGGTCAAAGTCGACTCCCACGTCGACCTCTCCACACCCCCAGCAGGGTGGAGACAGGGGTAGACTCTGGCTACGCCCCAGACCCAGGCGCAGTGGCAGCCAGTTCCCAGTCACGACTTTATCTGGTGGAACTGATAACTACATTGATTATCTAGCCTACTTTAACATGGCTATTATTCATCATGGTTATTAATCATATTCATAATTAAGAGTTACTTTGATCTCACCAGAACTTGGGGGGAAATACCCATAGCGAAATCTACAAAGTTTCGATACAGCATCACAATAGAACATTCTCTTTTTTAAAATCATGTTCTACACATTGGGGGGGGGGGGGGGGGGGGGGGGGAAGGATTCCACATAGACCTTTCCGAAAGCATGTTTTACACATTGGAGGACAAGATTTCAAATAGACCTTTTACGATAAACCAAGAATATAATCATTGCATATAAAAAAAAATGATTTCCTTTTGTCTCTTTCATCAAGATAAGAATGTTTTTATCATTTTACATAATCAATACATCTCAAAGAAATGATTTCCATTCATAACATTATCCATAAGTAACAGTACCAGCCCTTAAATACATATCAAGGAATGATTTCCGCACACTCTTGTTTATCAACAAATAGATATTCAGTATTCATATCAAAACATGGTTTAAATACTTATCGACATGATTTCCTGTTTATCAACATATATGAATACATATCAAAAGGGTTTCCGTTTAGCTCCCCCACATCAACATTCAGAATAAATCTTCCAGCCATTAATGCATGATAGTTTCGATCACTCACTTCCAGAGCTTACTATCATTGTGTCATTCTCATACATTAGCAAAATAAACAAAACTGTTTTCATCATAACACCATGAACTAGCTAAGCCATCTCCTTTTCTGATCACTCGTCAGCATCATTTTTTTTTTTCTTTTTCTATTCATACTTTCTAAAACACATTTCCTCCTATCGCCCTATCAAGTCACAAGATATACCAAACGACAACAAATACTTTTCTTTTCTAAAAAAACGTTTACTAGGCGCTGAGAAGGTAACAGTCGCCTGTAGGAGGGGAGAAACGATTTTGGCTTGCGATTTCAAATCGCTAAGAATGAAATACCTGACTGCCACAGCAACTAGTGCGGAGTTCCTCTTCAGGCACTGGGAAGTTGCATTGCCGGAACTGCTGTAGAGACTGACTGACCGTTTTAGCTCACCTGGCTTATACAGAGCGCAGGTGAGTAGCTGTCAGTCAGGTAAACTAATCAACCGGTTTGCTGGTGAACATGTTCCGGCTAACGCAGTTGTAAAAATTTGTGACCAGACAGAAAACGGTCTGTCACAGTAAGGTCATGTAGTGTGTGTGTGTGTGTGTGTGTGTGTGTGTGTGTGTGTCCTTTTCGGATCCAATCTTTCAGAGTTGATGGCCACATGCATGCATAGTTAGTCAGACAGACCTGAATGTTTATATGCCATTGAGAGCCTAAATGTATCTAAAAGCATTATTGTAAACACAGAATGACAAGGTTCATCAACTTAGTTTATGAATCTGGTGTGTTTGGATTTGTATATTTTGTGCGTGGCCTGGTTGCTTGTTGCTGTTTTTTTTTTTTTTTCCAAAACAGTTCTCTCTCTCTCTCTCTCTCTCTCTCTCTCTCTCTCTCTCTCTCTCTCTCTCTCTCTCTCTCTCTCTTCTCCTTCTTCTTTCTTCTTCATCTTCTTCTTTGCCCAGGTATATCAAGCGTCATATATGTAGTAACTGTATTCAAAGATATGGATGCATATCACTCAACTAAAACTGTGTCGAGTAATTTCAAACCATCTGGGACCACATTTGGAATCTGCCCATTGTGGACATAACTCACATGTTCACAGTGCTTTGTTTGGCGACCAGTTTCCATAGTTGTAGGTAGCAGGTATGACTTGCAATAGACTATTTCGACAATTTAAGTCATGTCCATTACATGGACCCAAACGTTTGAAATCTATCGTTCAATACCACTGAAAACAAAAAACCACACTGCCAATCACTGTGGTTACCCTTTTAATGTTATATACTGTGGGGATGGAAAACAT
>JADBJO010031938.1:0-7500 GCA_016801955.1 Conus betulinus | reverse complement strand
CTTTCTGCGAGAGAGAAGTCGTCGCCTTGGGTTCGAGTTCCTAAGTCCTGTTTGCCGCTGTGCCCTGCGCTGGTCCTGCTGAGACAGAACCACCGCCTGTGTTGACAACGACCTGCAGCGTCAGCGTCGTTCTTGTGATATGTGAGATCCTTGTTTCTGTGTAGTAGTAACAGAGCCACAGCTCTTGGAAGTGGAGGCTGGTGCCTCAAATGTAGCAGAGTGCTACTTCAGTGTGTTCCTGTTAATTGATAGGTTTTTGTTTTGTTTTGTTTTGTTTTTTTCTAGGAAGTGGTTAATTCCTTGTGCGTTATTTGTGTTTATTGATGATGATGTTTTGAATTTGTTTGATGGCTCAGGCAGCATAGACAAAAATAAGAAAAGAATTACGGTTGTGTTGCCTGGCTGTCTATGTGCGATTGAGTGTGTGTGGGTGTGTGGTAGGAAAGCACAAACACGGATCCACATTTCTGGGAGAGTCAGACACACAGACACACACGAACCAAGCGCACATCCGGAACAATCAGTCATGTGAAAGTCCTGACGCTTTGGCATTTACAAAGTGACATCTCTGAGCGTATCACGCAGGGATCCTACCTGAGTGCCAGACTAGGGACCCTCTGCTCCAACTGATACCATCATCATCCAAAAACATCATGTGCCTAACCACCCCCACAATGCCAGCCCGCTGTGCCCTCAACAAGTACACTATCACACTAGTCCATTACTTACCTCGTTAATACATTATTCATGTTCCTTTCTCCCCTCCCTTTACTAATTCCCTTCTCTTACTCTATCTCTTCTTTACTCACAACAACAAATACAGCAAGAATAACGATAATACTAATAATGATAATGATTGAAATAATCATGGTAATGATGATAATGATCATAAATATTGATAATGACAATAATGAAAAATAATGATTAATAATATTTAATGATGATAATGATGATGATAATACTAGGAATGATAATGATAAAATAACAGTATAAAAATGATGATAATGAATGATGATAATGATGATGTTAATGACGATAATAATGATGAATATTAATGACGATAATAATAATAACAACAATAATAATAATAATAATAATAATAATAATAAAAAAAATACCATATCAAAACCTATGCCCCTATGCTTTCATGTTCTCATGCATATTGTTAACCCTTGTTATCCTACTTGCGTTCTGTCCTTTTCCTTGGCAGGTTTCTGCTGGAGGGAGCTGCTACATCTTTAACTTTAAAGCAAATTACAGAATCTCCCGTTCGAAGGCCAAGAAAGAGTGCCGAAAAATGGGAGCTTCTCTGGTCAGTCTGGAGACTGCCCAGGAAGTGAAGGCCTTCGAGGAAGTCATGAAATATTTCCCCGGTGGAGAAATCTGGATCGGTGCAACAGCAGCAAAATTCTACAAAATGAAGACACCCCTGAATCCTATGTAACAACCAAGACTGTTTATTTTGTGTGCTTGCTTATGTGGTATCTTAGTTCAATGTCCTAATGCACGTTTCTATTGTTTGTGTGTGTGTGTGTGAGAAGTGTGTGTGTGTGTGTGTTATTGTGATTTTTTTAAAACTCCCTGGTTGAAAAGGGTCTTTCTTTCAGAGGCAATGTTTTAAGACAGCCTAATGTTGACATGACGCGCAATGCACATTGCGGCCAGGACTGTTCTGTATTTCATAGGGAACCTGGTGTGATAGCTCAGTGCAGTCTAGTGTGGGAAGATGGCCTTTCCTGAGATTCAAAGATTTAAGTGCAGGGATACAGACCTACCATTAATGCCATCCTACTGTTTTCCAGCCTCTCGCTGGGCATTGTTGTGTGAATGTCTTCAGTGCAGAAGGCCAGGTTTGAAGAAAGTGTTGATCAGGATCAGATTCGCAGGTGTGGATGTTGAAATATCCACGACAGTCATTTTGGAGTCTGTCCTGCTTATGGGTTTGAAAGATAGAGGTTTCTCTTTGGGGCGATAAGAGTTAACTAGTTGAAGCTCTGCTGTGTCAGGATGTATTTTCATCACCTGTTATTCCAAGTCTCCCATATGCGTGTTATGAAGGTAAGTGTGGATAATATACCTGACAAAGGTCAGTACCTCTCCAGTGCTACACTTTATTCTGTCGAACCTGAAGCACCTATGTCCTTTTACCTCGAAGGTCTTGTGGCTCTTCTACCTCCTGAATGCGGCAGATCTGGACGTTAATTTCTGGCAGGATATGCTCCAACTCAGTTTTCCTGTCCCAGGACGATTTCAGTATTTGATTGCATGCATGACCATGAACTGTCCCTGCTCTCTGGAATTCTAAAGTGTTTAGAGCGGCCAGTAGCTCTCTCCTCTCGCCCTTGGAATAGCAAGGACTTCAAGAGAGAGAGAGAGAGAGGGGAGAGAGAGAGAGGGAGAGGGAGAGAGGTCATGGGCTAGGACAACCAGAAACCAGACAGACAGCAGACACAGACAGAGAGAGAGGAAAGAGAGAGAGAGAGGAGAGAGGAGGAGAGAGAGAGAGACTTTGCCAAAGACCGTAAATAGAAAGACCAGCCCCTGGGTTCTTGTAGTGACTGGGACAAAGAGGTGATTAGGCGAATGACGTCTCTTTATCTGACCATGCGACTGGTGCTGTTTATACCATAATGCAAAAGACGGGGGGAGGGGGCGTAAAAAAGTGTTCCCTACTGCAGGCTAAAAACTGTGCCTAGAACATTACAAAGAGTTTTGGATTGTAGGTATCATGTTTTCCTCATTCATAGAAATGGCGATTGTTGTTGTGTGTATGTGTGTGTGTGTGTGTGTGTGTGGGTGTGTGTGTGTGTGTGTGTGTGCGTGTGTGTGTGTGTGTGTGTGTGTGTGCGTGTGTGTGTGTGTGGTGTGTGTGTGTGGTGTGCTGTGTGTGTGTGCGTGTGTGTGCGGCGGTGTGTGTGTGTGTGTGTGTGGTGTGTGGTGTGTGTGTGTGTTTTAATCTGAGTTCCATGAGGATTTTCGCAGGTATGCACACACTCTATTCTGGGAGAGTGGAGCTGTGGTTCTCTTTTTGACGAAAGGAAGAAAGAAGATTGGTGTACAGCCTTTTCGACGTGGTGTGTGTTGTTGGGATTCATACTTTCCCGGTTTTAGTATGTGTTTCTGTAGTAGCCCCGTTAGACGGCTTGTATGTGAACTCCCCTCTGCTTTCCGATCATGATCATATCAGCATACCTGTCACACTCCCAGTGCCGGGCAGCACGACCACGTCACGTGTTCATCTCGAAATCTGTCCCATGCAGCACCTGACTCACGAACTATTGGCCTGTGATGTGAAAAAGTCAGTGCAGAGAATGGAGAACACTGAGACATGGTACAGGGCGACTTGTAGTATGTCCAAGGGGCTGCCACAACCGTATTTTTATTGTGACCTATCAAGGGAATTCGGTGTCTTACAGTCTGGTGTGTGATTATCGAGAGGATTGTTCAGATGGACGTGACGAAGACTTTTGTGATCGGCCTGGGGGCTGCACGGAAGGCATGAAGGACTGTGGAAATGGAAAGGTTCGTGCTCTCACGGGGATTCCCAAAACATCTCCCTATCTTCTATCTGCTCCTGAAGGCCCACTTTCTCTATCCAGATAAAGCATCTGAATATTTACTTGCAACGCTGGAATCTTCGGATTCAGTTTTTTTTCATTCTATTTCCCTCTCAGTATCAAGACTTTAATGCTGTTCAATATGGCTGCCCCATACACAACCCTACTCAGCTTTTTTGTCGTAGTCCCAGCAACACTTTCAGATTCTCACCACTTGAGTCAGTTTAGCTTCTTTGGACACCTTATCATTAGTTATAGACATGAATTAACCAGAGCTAAAGCCTGTATTACTTCTTTCTTGCCATTGGTCAGGTGATGCTTACATGAAAAAGCTTCAAGGGAGAAAGCAGCCAGTGTGGCGCCAGGCATTGTAGCTACAATAAATCCCTGCCCCCTGCAGCAGCAGACACATTAAGTTTGAAATAGTTATGTGTGTGGGCTACACGATTGCCCATCATTTAAAACATGTTGTGGTTATCAATTATTTCTGTGTAAGCCACCCTCCAGATACCAATCGACATTTCAACATGTAAATAAGTTAACTCTGTCATTTCTATGGTACATCACGATTTTCAAATTTAACTGTGTTCCTTTCAGAAGAACAACCCACTCCAACGCGTTCTAATGCAATGCAAGATAGTTCCAAAAGAGAACAAGGCGCAGTAAGAAAAACATGCGAAAGAAGTTTGGGGCATCAGTTGATTCAAAGGTAAAAAACTAAATGTCAAACGCAATTTGGATGTGAAAATATAGTAGAAGGACGTTCATGATTATGCACTGAAATGACCCATAAAATGAAACAGAACCAAGGACATGAAGAGAAAACACCTGCACTGTCAATGAGGGAGAATAAAGATGAACAGGAAGACAAGCTGAGTGCTTTCCCAATGTTTAGTTCACCAAAACAACACAATGAGGAAAAGGGACAAGTAACTTGCACAGAACATGAGAGGTGCATTAGTGACCTGTCATAACACTCCCCAATGTCAATTGTGAAACAAGAGGTGACTAGTTCTCTCCAGACAATACAGACAAACGGATTACAGGAGAAAACATGATAAAATCCGAAACTCGTGGGTTATCTTCAGGCAAAAGGAACGAGCAATCATTCATCTTCTCATTTTTGGCACAGAAATGTTAATGCCAAAATTTTTGCCGGCCATCACGCAATGGGTGACCTCCTTATCGAGCAAACACAATGAGTAATCCTGCATGCAGCCATTGCGCCAGCAGAGCCTTTGAGCAATATGTTGCCACAGGCAAGCCAGAAAGAAAGTGTAGGTAAAGGTATTCATGCCATTGCTTTACTGGAATATGCAACTCTGAAAACCTCTCTGTGTGGACATAGTAGCTGAGATCTCATGTAAACAAAACAGTAGCCTTTATGTGTCATGACAATGGAGGCATGGTTTTGATCAGCATTGCTTAGAGATGACCTGGTCGCCATCATAAAAGACAGAACTAAATACATTAACTAAAGGCCGGTCTCTAGATTCTGACAAACATGGAAACCTGATGGGGAAAAGATCCTTTTTATTAGGACCAACAAATTGAGAGTTACAACTCCAGTTATAAACAGGGAGAGAACAAACTCTGCATCCAGTTCGCAAAAAAAACACGTCACAGTTACCCCAAGTGCCACAGATGATCTGGTCAGTAACGTTTTTATATTTCGTTTCTGCCACGGTTCAATCATTGGAAAGTAAACCATTTCACTTTGATAGAATAAATATCCCAGAAGGCATGGAGACGACTCACTCATTATATTGATTTGTAGAAACTGTCAAATTTTCAAAACTGAATTTAATAACATGACGGACTTTCCATCCGTTTTAGAACAACACACACTGATTAATGCTGGTTGAGAGCGATGTCACTGATAATAGACAGAGACAGACAAGCTCATATTCAAGAAATCTTCAGTCTACGCCGTTCTTGGGGACTGCTTCCACAGGCGTTCCTAAGGAACACAGAAGATGGTTGTTCTAGAATAACACGGGGCGTAAAACCTAAATGAAGAAAGAACCTAATAGTATCGTCATTTGAAAATGGACACATTGAATACCGCACTTAGTTGGTTAGTGAGGATTGCTACATGGCTTCAGTTGATTTTGAAAATGATGTTTCCACTAGGTTTCTGTGCATCCTGATCACACAAAAAACAGCAAATATTTAAATGGAAAAGATTAAAACGATAATTGAATGTACTAACATGTTTGGTCCTTGCATCTAGGAAGTTTGTAACACTTTTGAAGACTTCCCTCACAAATGTTAGGAAAGATGGGCATGTGCTCACTGCTGCCTTGGACCACTTACTGTTGTATGGCAACTCGCAGAAAAATTTGCATTGCTAATATTCAGCATATGCTGGCAATGCTACCGAAGCTAGGATTTATTGGACATCCTTTTAAGTCCACTATAAAGTCTTGATAGAAAAGTTATTGGGGGGGGGGGGGGGGGGTATAAGCTCTGCGTTGGCGACAGCCACACAGACAGTAGTCAAAGTCTGTAGTTTAGAAGGAAGTTGTACATATCCGCTAAAAAAGCAGCCACCTCATATCAGATAACTCTTATCGGAAAACACACCACACACACACACACACACACACACACACACACACACACACCACACACACACACACACACACACAAACCTTATGGCATTATCTCCAATACCTACTTCGTATTGTTGCATTAAATAAGATGAGAAAAAGGTTTAAGGAAAGTGGAGTGAGGTTTGGCCAGCCCTGAAGCGTGTCGACACACAGAGCAGAGAAGAACTGGAATGATGCATCCAGAACGAGCCGTCCACTTTACAACAATGTTCAGATGAAAGGTCCACATGTAGTAGTCCTCAGCACAGACAGCAGCTGTCCTGGGGGAGCTGTGATTGTGATGGAGCAGCACCAGAAGATCAGTGGCTGCCCATTGGCCCACCTGGTACATAGCAATGGTTTTACCTGAAGGATTTGGGATTGAGAGTGCAGTATTTCCTTTGCAATATTTCCAGATGGAAGGAAACATGCATACCAGGCTAACATTTGACCATACCACTGCCATCGCAAAACCTAAACACCTATGGACAAAGCCACTAGCCATCTTGCAGTAGTCACACGCCACAGATGGGACCAATGTGTAGGTCAAAAGATGCGGCACTATTGTATTGAGCATTACAGTATTTTCGCTTATCATCACGTGGACGCAAAATAGAGTAACACAGTCGGTTTGGATGCAGTTTGGATTTTTCCCTACAACTGAAGCATTTACTTCCACAATGAAAGCACACAAGGACAGATGCACTTCTTTAGACCTGACTTGGCAGCTTTTTGCTGCTGGTTGTTTTATCAGTTTTATGAGAAATGAGGTTTTCCGTGTAGGTTTCTTTTTCGGCATCATAGTTCGTGTCCTTCAAAGAACAGCAGAGACCAGAGTTTAAGGGAACATGTTGCTGCAGAACGTTACTGTGATGTCACTGCTTAAAGATCACAGAGCACCAACTTCACACAGTCTGATTGCTAATGGCGTGAAGTGGAATGACAATACATTCACCATGGTGTACAGTTCTGTGCTAAACAATGCAAACGTGGAAATCATGTCACTCTTCAACTGGAAAATTTTTAAGTGGAGAATTCATAGCCATGTATTTATCATATTCAAACGAGTTAGACTGAGAACAGAAGTCAAGGGGAAATGGAGAGAACTATTCCATTTGCAAGACTTCAAAAACATACATCCAGAAGCCACGTTAAGCCATTGGAACAAAACTGTACTACAAATGTCTGGCGTAGATAATCCCATTTTCAAGTTCACATTACAAGATCTGCTATCTTGTCTCGACAAAATTAGATATGGAGATGGATGGCTAAAGAACAGCACATTTACAAGGATTTTGTTATGTAATCCTTCAGTTGCTGACAAGAACGTAAATCTCTTACCACAGCCA
>JADBJO010031937.1:12500-16234 GCA_016801955.1 Conus betulinus | reverse complement strand
GGTGGGGAGTTGTGGGGGTGAGGTGAGGTGGGGTGGGGAGTGGTGGGGGTGAGGTGGAGGTGGGGGTGGGGGGGGGGTGGTGGGGGGGGTGGGGAGTTGTGGGGGGTGGGGTGGGGGAGTTGGGGGTGGGGGTGGGGGTGAGGTGGGGTGGGGTGGGGAGTTGTGGGGGTGAGGTGAGGTGAGGTGGGAGTGGGGGGTTGTGGGGGGTTGTGAGGTGGGGGTGGGGTGGGGAGTTGTGGGGGGTGAGGTGGGGGGGTTGTGAGGGGAGGGAGGTGAGTTGGGGGGTGAGGTGAGGTGAGGTGAGGTGGGGTGGGGAGTTTGTGGGGGTGAGGTGTGAGGTGGGGTGGGGTGGGGTGTGTGGTGGGTGGTGTGGGGTGGGGTGGGGAGTTGTGGGGGTGAGGTGGGGGGAGTGGGGGGGGGTGGGGAGAGGTGGTGGGAGTTGTGGGGGTGAGTGAGGTGGGGGTGGGGGTGGGGGGGTGAGTTGGGTGGGGGGGTGAGGTGGGGGTGAGGTGAGGGGGTGGGGAGTTGGTGGGGTGAGGTGAGGTGAGATGGGGTGGGGAGGGGTGGGGGTGAGGTGAGGGTGGGGTGGGAGGGGGGGGTGGGGTGGGTGGGGGTGGGGGTGAGGGGTGGGGTGGGGGGGAGTGAGGGGGGGGGTGGGGTGAGGTGAGTTGTGGGGGGGAGGTGGGGTGGGGTGGGTGAGGTGGGGTGGGGTGGGTGAGTTGTGGGGGTGAGGTGGGGTGGGGTGGGGGGAGGTGAGTTGGGGTGGGGTGGGGTGGGGGGTGAGGTGGGGGGGTGAGGTGGGGTGGGTGGGGTGGGGTGGGGAGTTGTGGGGGTGGGTGGGGTGGGGGGTGGGGAGGTGGGGGTGAGGTGAGGTGAGGTGGGGGGTGGGGGTGAGGTGAGGGGGTGGGGTGGGGAGTTGTGGGGGTGGTGTGGGGGGGGGTGGGGAGGTGGGGGGGAGGGTGAGGTGGTGGGGGTGTGGGGGTGAGGTGAGGTGGGGGGGGGGGGGGAGTTGTGGGGGGGTGGGGGGGGGGGGAGTGGGGGTGAGGTGAGGTGGGGTGGGGTTGTGGGGTGGGGTTGTGGGGGTGAGGTGGGTGAGGGGGTGGGGAGGGGTGGGGGGGAGGTGAGGTGAGGTGAGGTGGGGGGGGAGTGAGGGGTGGGGGGGTGTGGGGGTGTGGGGGTGGAGGGGGTGGGGGGTTGTGGGGTGGGTGAGGTGAGGTGGGGTGGGGAGGTGGGGGTGAGGTGAGGAGGTGGGTGGGGGGTGGGGGGGGTGGGGGGTGGGGGGAGTGGTGGGGGTGAGGTGAGGTGGGGTGGGGAGTTGTGGGGGTGAGGTGGGGTGAGGGGGGGTGGGGGTGGGGGGGGTGAGGTGGGGTGAGGGAGAGGGGGGGGGAGAGGTGGGGGTGAGGTGAGGTGGGGTGGGGAGTGTGGGGTTGGTGGGGTGAGGTGGGGAGGTTGTGTGAGGTGGGGTGGGGTGGGGGGTGGGGAGGTGAGGTGGTGTGGGGAGGTGGGGGGTGAGGTGAGGTGTGGGGGTGAGGTGAGGTGAGGTGGGGTGGGGAGTTGTGGGGGTGAGGTGAGGTGGGGTGGGGATGTTGTGGGGGTGAGGTGAGGTGAGGTGGGGTGGGGAGTTGGGGGGTGGGGGGGGAGGTGGGGTGAGGTGAGGTGGGGTGGGGAGTTGTGGGGGGGTGAGGTGAGGTGAGGTGGGTGGGGGGGTGAGGTGGGGTGGGGTGGGGGTGAGGTGAGGTGAGGTGGGGAGTGGGGGGGTGAGGTGAGGTGGGGTGGGGGTGAGGTGGAGGTGGGGTGGGGTGGGGAGTTGTGGGGGGTGAGGGGTGAGGTGAGGTGGGGTGGGGAGTTGTGGGGGTGAGGAGGTGAGGGGGGGGTGGGGTGGGGGGTGAGGTGGGGGTGAGGTGGGGGGGTGGGGTGGGGAGTTGTGGGGGTGAGGTGAGGTGGGTGGAGTGGGGAGTTGTGGGGGTGAGGGTGAGGTGGGGGTGGGGAGTTGTGGGGTCAGGTGAGGTGGGGGTGGGGTGGGGAGTTGTGGGGGGGTGAGGTGAGGTGGGGGGGGAGTGTGGGGAGTTGTGGGGTGGACGGGGCGGTGGGGGGGGTGAGGTGGGTGGGGGTGGGGAGTTGTGGTGAGGTGGGGTGGGGTGGGGAGTTGTGGGGGGTGGGTGAGGTGGGGTGGGGAGTTGTGGGGGGGTGGGGGTGAGGGGGGGTTGGGGTGGGGAGGGGTGGGCGTGGGGGGGTGGGGAGTGGGGGGGGTGGTGGGGGGAGTTGTGGGAGGATGGGGGTGGGGTGTGGTGGGGGAGGGAGTTGTGGGCGTGGGGTGGGGGTGGGTGGGGTGGGGAGTTGTGGGCGTGGGGGGGTGGGGTGGGGTGGTGTGGGGTGGGGTTGTGGTGGTGTGGGGAGTTGTGGGCGTAGGGTGGGGTGGGGAGTTGTGGGGGTGGGGGGGGTGGGAAGGGGGGAACGAGACTGATCAAAACAGGCGACAAATTCATTCAATTTACCACTTAAAATATATCACCCATATTAGTTAAACTATATATCACCCATATAGTTAACTATATCACCCATATTAGTTAAACTAAATCATCCATATTAGTTAAAAACTATATCACCCATATCAGTTAAACTATATCACCCATATTAGTTTAACTATATCGCTCATATTAGTTAAACTGTATCATCCATATTAGTTAAACTATATCACCCATATTCGTTAACTATATAACCCATATTTAGTTAAACTATATCACGCATATGAGTTAAACTATATAACCCATATTAGTTAAACTATATAACACATCGTAGTTAAAGATATTACCCGTACTAGTTAAAGTATATAAGCCACATTACGTTAAAACTATATCACCCATATAGTTAAGCCATATTAAATAATATCACCCATCCATTAGTCAAACTATGTAACCCATATCAGTTAAACTAACCCATAACCCTATTACTTAAACGATATTAACCCATATTAGATGAACTATGTAACCCATATTAGTTAAACTATTACTCATACTAGTTTTCTTCTCATATTCGCTGCACGACCAAAAATGAATAGTTAAAAACTATAATATTATAATCCATATTTGTTAAACTGTATAAGTCATATTAGTCAAACTATATAACCTATATTTGTTAACTATATAACCATAGTTGTTACACTATATAAACCACATTTGTGAAACTATATAATCCATATTTATTAAACTATATAACCGATACTATTAAACTACATGACCCATATACACCGAAAAAAAAAAATCGTTTCTAGATAATTACAAAAAACTGACAAGTAGGCAGCAGTAAACATTAACCTCCCCTTCCTCTTCTCAACCTCCATCTCCACCGCCACCCACCCATGCCCCCTTCCAAGGCCACGTGAAAGGTCAAAATGTCATCTGGAGTGGAGGAGGGGGGGGGTGGATAAAACACGGGGCGAGCCCCGTGTCTGTCAAATGTCAACATCGTGATGGTGGAGGGCAGTCTTTGGCTGGAAGCAGCTGCCTCTGAAACTGCTGAAGGCGTCTGCAGGACACAACAACCTGTGCAGCTAAACTACGACCCCTGTCTCCGTCATACCCCCCCACCCACCCTCTCTCCGCTCTCTCTCTCTCTCTCTCTCTCTCTCTCTCTCTCTCTCTCTCTCCTCTCGCTCTCTTTCTCTCTGTGTGTGTTCAGTGATGTGTTTTCTCCAGAGTGGTGGCTCCAATTTCCTGACCATTACTACAGGTGGC
>JADBJO010031937.1:0-5000 GCA_016801955.1 Conus betulinus | reverse complement strand
GTAGTAGTAGTAGTAGTAGTAGTAGTAGTAGTAGCGTCTATCCTCCACAAGAGATCAAGCTCTGAGCGTTTTACAATCCACACTCTCTTTTACACAACGGGTGGCCTACCTGGGTAGAGCCGACTGAAGAGCTCATTGCCTTCATTCAGTCGTTTCCCGTGTCGTCCAGACAGTCTCGTTCGCTCAGTTTCCTTCATTCACTCATTCAGTTTTTTCACGCAGGGTACACGCTATGTGTAACGTGTCATCCATACCAACGGCCAAACTGGCCTTCTCTTCCAAAGAATGTTGACGGGATTTTACGTGTGTGTAAGATGTGCGTGCGTTCACACACGGAACTTCGGTTTATAGTCTCAATCGAAGGACTCTTTGCGGAGTCAGAACCAATGTAAACTCCGAGGGTAAAACCCCCCTTACCGAAACGGCCCGGCGGAGATTCGAACTCGCAACCCCAGGGTCACCATGATTACGAGTCCGGCGCTCGACCGACTGAGCTATTCCGGCCTCATTCAACGATCCAAAGACCCGGAAAGTAAGTGTAGTGAACAGTCAAATCTTTGGTGGTCTGTCCCTTCGAAAAACAGAAGCATGGTCGCATGCATTAAGATAACGTGATCCAGATCTTGTTTTCAGTTCAATAACAAAATCCCGTTCTTCCGCTCTATCAAATAAAAGCCCACTCTCAGATTCCCCAGGTGAACAAAACTCCATGATTACTTAATTTCTGAAAAACAAAATCCAGATCTTACGAATGTTCAAACAACAAAAAAATCAAGTCCAAACAAATCTCTCTCTCTCTCTCTCTCTCTCTCTCTCGGGAGGAGGGAGGGAGGGAGGAAGGGAGGGAGGAGGTTGGGAGGGGAAGGGAACAGATAATTGACATGTGGACAGAAGAAGTCAGAGAGAGTGAGTGACAGCGATAGAGCTAACAGTGACGATTCGTGGAATTGCCCACGCAAAATCAACAATGACGTCACTGTAGTCCTTTTTTTCACAATGCCACACAAAATGAATATCCGCAAAAGGAACTTTGACTTTAAGTGGTTTTTGTTTGTTCTAGATGGTATCTGTTCGTTTGCTTTTTGTTTGTTTGTCCCTCTGTTCTATGCCATTTTTTTTAACGTTTCAGAAAAGTACACAACCAAATCATAAGGATAGATCGTATTTCTACACACACACACACACACACACACACACACACACACACACACGACACGCAAAAGATATTGACACGACAAGCCAAAGATAGAAACAAACCCCTACCCTTTCCTTTTGACTCATGCGTTTGGGAAAAAGAAAATGGCCGGTTAACGAACGAGATACGTGTCAGGTAGTGATGGTAAATGTCAACAGTACAATGGTCTATCACTGTGTCAACAAGTCACGCTCAGCAAGATAACGCAGTATTCGGTGAATGTGTCAACAAGTGAAAGGAAAGGTCTACACTGCAGGGGTCTATGGCCATGTCAACAAGGGAAAGGTCTACACTGCAGGGGTCTATGGTCATGTCAACAAGGGAAAAGGTCTACACTGCAGGGGTCCATGGCCATGTCTACAAGAAGGAAGGGAAAGGTCTACACTGCAGGGGTCTATGTCCATGTCAACAAGGGAAAGATCTACACTGCAGGGGTGTATGGGTATGTCAAACAAGGAAAAGGTCTACACTGCAGGGGGTCTATGGCCATGTCAACAAGGGAAAGGTCTACACTGCAGGGGTCTATGGCCCATGTCAACAAGGGAAAGGTCTACACTGCAGGGGTCTATGGCCATGTCAACAAGGGAAAGGTCTACACTGCAGGGGTCTATGGCCATGTCAACAAGGGAAAGGTCTACACTGCAGGGCTCTTTGACCATGTCAGCAAGTGACTGGAACGATCTATAGTGCAGTGGTCCATGGATCTATCAACACGTCTTTGTCAACAAATGATGGGAAACATTAATATTGCAGTGGTTTACGAATTCGTCAAGAAGTCATTGGAAAGCTCTATATTGCAGTGGTTTACGAATTCGTCAAGAAGTCATTGGAAAGCTCTATATTGCAGTGGTTTACGAATTCGTCAAGAAGTCATTGGAAAGCTCTATATTGCAGTGGTTTTACGAATTTGTCAAGAAGTCATTGGAAAGCTCTATATTGCAGTGGTTTACGAGTCTTTCAACAAGTGATGGAAAACTCTATATTGCACTGGTTAACGACATCGTGAATAAGTAATAGGAAACACCTATATCACATTGGTTTATGAATTTGTCGGTAAGTGATGGGAAGAGTCTATACCATATTGGTTTACAAATTTGCCAAGAAGTGATACAAAAATTCCATAATGCAGTGGTTTACAAATTTGTCAGTAAGTAACGGAAAAGTTCTGCATGGAAGTGGTTTACGAAATTGTCAAAAAGTAATGGGAAAGCTCTATATCGTAATGATCTACGACTTCGTCAATGATAACGGGAAACATCTGTATTGCACTGATTTACGAATTTGTCAGTACAATGATGGGAAACATCCATGTCACAATGGTTTACGAATTTGTCAAGAAGCTCTGTATTGCAGTGGTTCAAGCCTTCGTCAACAAGGGAAGGTGAACACATAATTACAGTGTCCAAAGACTCAGTCAATACGTGGTAGACAAGCTCTATATTGCAGTGATAGGTCAATAGCCATCATCAGCGTCTTTACATCGCCATCATCAGGACGGATTGGTTTCTCGTGTGAGAAACAGGCAGAACGACAGACAGACAGACCGATACACAGACATACAGACAGTCAGACAGACAGGGATGTGTATGCAGGAATAATGTGACAGTAAACATACTGGCATACCTAAGTAAACATCAGAGAGAGACGGTCGGCTGGCCTATAAACAACTCTCTCTCTCTCTCTCTCACTCTCTCTCTCTCACACACACACACACACACACACACACACACACACACACACACACACACACACACACACACACACACACACACACACATGAACAACTGGTCACCCCCCCAAGCACAGAGCGAACGGTGGAGAGAGAGAGAGAGAGAGAGAGAGAGAGAGAGAGAGAGAGAGGAGAGAGAGAGAGAGAGAGAGAGAGAGAGACAGACAGACAGAGACAGAGAGAAGAGAGAGAGAGACGGTGAGAGAGAGACAGACAGACAGGCAGACAGAGTGAGAAACAGAGAGAAACAGAGATAGAGAAAGAGAGACAGAGATAGAAAGAGAGACAGAGACAGAGACACAGAGACACAGAGACAGAGACACAGAGACAGAGAGACAGAGACAGACAGAGATCCAGAGACAGACAACTCAGCACGTACTAGAGTGAATAAGAGCGATCGACACAGCCAGTTTTTGAACATGCAGCACGTGCAACGCGTTAGCCATCCTGTCTGGGAGACACGAGAGGTGAGGATTTTGTTCCCATGCCCTATGAAATGGTGGCCCGCCCTTTTCTCGTTGTCATGCCGCCATTTTAAGTTTTTTTTAACGGATCGGCAACTTTTTACACACACACACACACACACACACACACACGCCTCCCCCATCCCCTTTTAATTCTCTGGTTCGTCTTTCCTGTAAGACCTATGGATGTCGTTTATTCCTGATCTGGATGGTTAAGTAGTATTGCGTCGTCTGTCTGTCTGTCTGTCTGTCTGTCTCTGTCTCTCTCTCTCTCTCTCTGTCTGTCCCTGTCTTTCTCTGTCTGTCTGTCTGTCTGTATGTCTCTCTCTCTCTCTCTCTCTCTCTCTCCCTCTCTCTCTCTCTCTCTCTCTCTCTCTCTCTCTCTCTCTCTCTCTCTCTCAAAATGCCCCAGAATAACAGCATCGTGTTCATTCGGAAACATAGCAAGATTTTTCTGCGCGCGCGCGCGCGCGCGTGTGTGTGTATGTATGTATGTGTGTGCGTGTGTGTGTGTGTGTGTGTGTGCGCGTTTATAGAGGGAGAGGGTGGGGGTGGGTTGGAGGACGGTGGATGTGGGTGTGTGGCATTTTCGGAACTGTCATTTAGAAAAATTAGCGCTAAAATGCTGCAGCGTACAATTGCAGGACTCGTTTTAAATACTCTTCAGTTTTAGTTGTTGTTGTTCTTGTTGTGTTGTTGTTCTTGTTCTTGTTCTTGCTGTTGATGAGGATGATGTTGTTGTTGTGGTTGTCTTTGTTTTCGTTGTTGTTTTTGTTGATGTGGTGGTGTTGGTGGTGGTGGTAGTGAACGTCGTTGTAGTCGTTGTTGTTGTTATTGTTTTTGTTGCTGTTGTTGTGGTGGTGGTTGTTTGCTGTTGTTATAATTGTGGTTGTCGTTGTGGTGGTGGTGGTGGTGGTAGTGGTAGTGGTAGTGGTTGTCGTTGTTTTTAAGTCACAACGGATCAAACTGAAGAAACTTAACATTGGGGCGAAAGCTAATCAACCCTACCCAGCGACTGTATCCAAGGCGAGCACTCATAACTAACTGGGTACCCGTCGGTCCATACCTCAGCAGGAGTTATCCAGGGCAGTCTCCCACCTCCTACACTATTCAGCAAATTCCTCAATGCCTCTTAACTCCTCGACTAGAAAGTCGCGTGGTCACGGTCAGCATCGATGGACGGAGAAACCATCACGGACCCTGACTACGCAGATGAGGTCTGTGACTTGCAGGAAGGGAACAAGAGAGTCTGGCAGAATCAGGCGAAGGTAGCCGACGTGGCTCAAACCCTCTGTGAGCTAGGGCTTGTCTACCTAGGCATGTGAAGGCTGGTTTGGGCAGACTGCGGGGAAGAAACCACGAGATGGTTCAACGGACAAGGAGGCGGACGCAGCAAAGCGTTGAAAGAGTATGAACAGGGCTCAGTGAGACATGGAGGACACTGCTGGTCATCCGACTGCATCTCGGCTCATCTCCAGCCGTCAGGACTTTGGTCTGCCACTGGATTCAGATGAGGAGAGAGAGAGAGAGAGAGAGAGAGAGAGAGAGAGAGAGAGAGAGAGAGAGAGAGAGAGAGAGAGAGAGAGAAGCTGACGACCCTGCGCAACTCTCC
>JADBJO010031936.1:15000-16235 GCA_016801955.1 Conus betulinus | reverse complement strand
ATGCTCTCTTCCTTGCCCTTATTTAGCCGGGCACGTTCGTCCTCGTCCTGCTTCTAAAGCGTGCTGAGCACAAGAGCTGCCCCGTCACTGAAGTGAGTGCTGAGGAGGTCTGGTGCCTACCTCTGGCGATTAACTTCTCCGTGTAAAACGTGCTTTGGCGTGGCAATAACGCTCAATGAATCAGCCTGGTCATGTAAGTTCTTTTGTTAGACACAGCCAAGTACTCCATGGAGATCAGGTATGCAATTCTACGAGACGGTAGGAGACCCACGAATCGTGTTCTGGAACAGCTGTGGCATCGAGAGCTTTGAATCAGGGTTTGCTGGATAATGTGGATGACTGGGGATGCACAGCAGACCTTTCCGAATTAGAAAACCCTCCAGGAAGAGATCATGAGAAAGAGTGGCAGAAGACAGGACGTTATAGTCCATGCAGGCCCATCACTACAAACGATGCTGGTGGAAACTCACTGTGCACTATGAAAGCAGAGTGGAGCAAGCTCAAATCTACAGGGCAGACCGAAAATATTAGTCCAGCTAGCAGCTTTAGGGAATACGGCTGCCAAGCCAAAATCTTCACCATAGAACTTTGAGCAGAAAGGATTGTATTCTAATCAATCTATGATCTCATTAACCTCAGGATGTTTGGTAAATTGCCAACAGGCAATGGCTAATGCAGCGGAAAAAGAAAAAAGAGTTCCATCTGAAGACCCCCTGCTGCCAAGCTCTCTACCACATTAGCCTCAAACGAAACGTGTGAAACATACGATGTATAACTTTCAGTAATCAAACTCTCCCGTAGAAATCTACTGTGTGTGATACGTGAGCTCACACGTACTACTTTACCACATTAGCCTCAAATGAAATGTGTAAAACATACGGTGTATAACTTTCAGCAATCAAACTCGCCGTTTGAAAAAACTACTATGTGTGATACATTAGTACCGTACCATGCAAACTTTGATCCTCTAGCAATCAGAACCGTCGTTACAAAACAGACTGTGAAAAAACACGAACCTCTACAAATCAGAACTGCATATGTGAAACATACTGCACGAAAAACGAATCTCGGTCGATCAGCTGTGTGTCCATGCGAGACTTAGTCGGTCACACGAGCTTCCAGTGCTTAGAGCTGTCTGTGTTTAAACGTCATGTGTGCCGCTTGACACACGGAGTGAGACGCGAGTGGCCATGCTAAGCTGTGGGACGCCTTCTCTTCAACCTTCCTGCGAGTTG
>JADBJO010031936.1:0-5000 GCA_016801955.1 Conus betulinus | reverse complement strand
CCGTTTTTTGGGAAGTTCTGTGTATCAAGGGTATTCTGTTCGTTTGAGAACAGTATTTGTTGTACGATCTCACCATTTTTTAGGCCCGTCACTCTATCTCAGCAAATTCTACACACGAGACACCGTGTTTCCCAGTTAAACGTCTATGATCTTTGTTATGAGCTGGTGTCAATCGGACACCCCCCTTCCGTACGTTGCTCAGCGGGTCGCCCTTCGGTTGTTGCCCTTAGAAATCTGCACTGACCGGCCTCCGATGCCCGTGGTGTGTGTGCACCTAGTACCTTACATGTAACTCGTGGACGCCGTAGTATAGTAAGGTTTCGAACCAAAGTACGAGACATATAATCAGCTATCGAGTCGCTCGAAACGGCGTCCTGCAGTTGATAGGCGCTAATCTGTTAGTCATGGGCTGCGCTATGTCGCCGTGCATGGCGCGGACGGAGCTGAGCATCATTCAGGACAGTTGCTACAGAACAACACCCCCACTGATGTTCTTCCGTTGCATGTCGGCTACCCGAGCTTCAATGAGTCATCGATAAAAGGTATGGGTTGCGTAAGCAGCCTAGGTGGGTGTGGGTTCTGGGGGCTCTCCATCCCCTTCTCACATCCGCGAATAATCCCCATGTCGTGACGAACGCTGTGCAGGATGTATGGGCTTTTTTCGTTAGCTATGTATGTTTATTTTTGTCACGGAAGACGAATGATTATTGCGTTGCATTGGTTCCGGTGTTTTTTTTGTTTTTCGGTGGGCGTGATACGACGTGTTTAATTATGTGTCGTCACATTTTGGATTGTGTCCGAGTACGATTATTCACCGCCACATGGTGTTGGCGTGGGATAGAAGTGCAATGCAGAGCCTATCGTCGATCCCGCCACATCCCCGACGCCTCCACGGGTAGTTGTAAGTTTATTGTTCAGCTATGATAGCCTACCAGTCTGAAGCGCGAGTGTTTTATTTATTCGTCACTGTCCGCTCTTCTGTAGGTCCAATCTACGGCACCACCTGCACTAACCTGGACACGCAGCACGTGTGGCGCCTTTTTAGAGGAGGCGATCGCTGGTCCCACCTGATTGTAGGCAGTTACATCAAGGCGGACCAGGCGGTATTCGACTAAGGTCGACGTGGGTACTGGGGGGCGGGGTTCACCGCCAAGAGCGGGCCAAGTGGAGTACCTCGACATCTGTTTATTACGTGCGCGACGAGTGACGACCGCACTCGCTAGACCCGGCCTTGCACGATTCCCACCGCACGATTATTTTTGGTGGCCTTTCATTGTATATTTTTTCGATCAGTACTTTCACCCACCCACCACTCTACCATTCTATTCTGGTACATATGGTGTGTGTACGCGCGAGCGCCCCCGACTGGCCAGCTGGCGGGCGTATAAGGCCCCGCCCGACGTACCCACTGTCCTCCTACGACGCTCATCCTTGAATGTTTCGATTCCTTACTCGCAGGGCACGATAGCGCACACTGACCTCAGCTGGTGGTCGTCCTTGTAGAGACGCGCTAGAGCGCTGCTGTCATTTTCGCCTCGCCAGTGGCGGATGCCTGTTTTTGCTCATATTCTACGGTGGTGGTCGAGTGTCTATTTCCGTGCGTCCCGAGACCTACTGACCCGCCTGTTGGTAGTGTTTTTTGTTGACGCGTCCCACAGATCTTATTCATCGTGTACGTTTATAGCTCCTTCCTGGCCTGATGTACCGTCTTGCATCTTGCAGGTACTGTAGGTCACGCATACACGGCCGACCATGGCCCTAACCATCTCCCCGCAGAGTGTGTTGGCGCAATCCTACGCGTATCTTTTTTAAGCGGCTGATGACAGTTTCTACTTTGAGTGCCGATCATGGTTACTCTTGCACTGACGAACGCCAGCTATCTACTCGTTTGAGGCAACTGCGAATGGCACCGCTTCCTCAGACACCCAACCAGCTTTGCGCACTTCGCGCGTCTTCTATCTGCTGTACCGCCAGCGTTGACGGAGGGCAGCCTCCCACTTCGTGCCTGGCCTCAGCGTGTAAGAGCTACACCCCCAAGGTATGATAGACTGCAAGTGTGGCCGACAACGGTACGCTTCGGACAACGCGGAGCCAGAACGCAAACCCTTTGGTTATTTTGCCGTGCTTCCGCACATACAACACACACAACACCTGTGGGATGTGTCTGATCTGAAGGTATGTATGTTTCACGTTCTAAGCCGTTTATCTTGGTTTTTGTGTCGTTAGCTCGCTGATTTTTTCTTTGCGCCTACTATCAGAGCCGCCGAGGCTTCGTACCTGACAGTTGTGACTTTTTGGTTCCTTGTTTCAGCCCTCTTGGCGAGTCGGACGCTTAGTTGTCCTATGTAGATGCATGTGTTGCTGGTTCTCTAGTTCTCCACTCCCAGGTCCCATCCCTACACCATTTTAGCTTTGCTATTGCTCTAGCGACGTGTGTCCCTTATCTCCATGCGACCCAGGGCGTGTTCGCACCCTTACGTGAATATCTAGCCATGCATCATTGTTTTCCTTTAAGAGCTGGAACATCGGCTGTTCAGCTGTTGCTTTAGGCCGACCTTGGTTTTAGTGATCTATTTCCCCCACGTTATAGTCTGTTGTCTTACATCGTCTGTTCCCCCCTCGATCAACGTTTTCCCGTTCTCCGTACTTTCTTGGAGCATACCCTTTATTCCATTCCCACCGAAATCCACTGGTGCGACCCCCTGTTCTCTTGTAGCGAGCTAACTGGGCTGCTGCCCGGTGCCGTGTTGTCTTCTTTATTTTCTGTTTGAGTTTAATGACTGGACGCGAGGTGGTGTGGAAGAATCGCCCTACTTTTCACACCTTTCACGGAGCAGCTCTCTCTCTTCCGTTTATTTAAATATTTTTTGATGATTTTTGTTTTCCGCTGGGCCACTTGTATAGCGGATTAGTTAGTCGCCGTTTCTCGTAAATCTCGCCTGCCACTGGGGCTGGCCACGCTTTATGCCTCAGAATGCGTCTTACATTTGTGAAGAAGGTGTGGCCGAGCTACCTACTTAGGACCCATCATTGTTGTTGCCCCCTGTCCACCACTAAGTATCTTGTTTGTACAACCTTCTCTCTCGGGATGTGTGGTCTCTGCTTTATTGTGGTACGCCGTGATCGGTGCTTCGCCCATGGATTGTACACTGCACCGTAGCCCAGAATAAGACCAGCGTGATTTGGATCGGGGGACACTAACTCAGAGACACACCAACCGGACTGTCCTTGCTTGGTGACAAGGTGACGGCGAGGTCATACCTATTGTGAATGACAGAAGTGGATTGTACAGAGCAGTAATTTGACTCACTGTCGCCACTCAACATGTGGAAGAAGGGGATCGAGGGTACAGACTTATGACCACTGTCAACTCGTCAAACGTGTTGAAGAAACGGGGGGCACTGAAAAGGACGACTGACGGATGACAGTAAGGGGAATGAACTAGATAAGGAGAGACATCAAAAACTTCGAAACATCCAAGTGCGTCTGGTCGGGATGAATGCGTGCCAATTGAAAAACTCTCCAAGCTGTCGCGGATGAGGGGAAAACACTCAGTGACTCCAGCGACGGGACAGAAGAGTTGACACTGCACAGTGTTCGCCGAACCAGTCAAAAGAACTTGACTATTTGGGTGATATTGAGGACACTAAAACGTAACTGCAGAACAATCATTGGGAAGTTTCCCTTTGTCCCCTAAGCCTTTTAAAAAAAACTTTTTTTCAGATTGAAGATGACGTGGGATTTAAAACAGAAAGAAAAGAAGCTGAATCATTCGACTATTTTGTCTTGTAACTTTGTGTTCGTCTGCTCCATCTCTGCCACTCTTTCATGTATTATAAAAACATTATTGTGCATGTACGGGATATCGTCATGCGTCCGATTCTCGTATACTTCCAACTGGGAGACGGATGATCGTGCGTTCACCTGCAGATAGAACTTGGGGAGGGGATGAGACCTGGGACGATGGCAGACTGCACACTCTGTTCTTTAATCACAAGGCTATGTTTCTACCAGATAAACCTCCACCAAATCCCTACCCACACCAGCTTTAATAGTTCAGTATGGGGACAGCTGAAACGCAAAGGGTGTGATCATGTCCGGCGTTAGCCAAACTATGAGGACGTGATAGATGTATCATAATACAGATAGAGATGAAAAACACCCATTGCCAAAAACACCTTTCCCCTACACTTCAACACTTCACCTCACCGGTAGAAACAAACTAGATAAACGATGCTTTTCACAGGTTAGAAGGGGCGGCGGTTTCTATGTATGGGAGCCAGTATGATTTTTTTCCCACAACACTCCCAAAACTATAACTTCCTTTCATTTGGAAGGAACATCCCATGGCATTGTTACTGCTTTATGAGGACACGTTTTTCCAAACCAGTCCATGTCCATATCAAGCACACAGCCAATTCAGTCATCGCGTACCACACAGAAGGGGGAAGCGAAGGGGAAGGGGTGAGTGCCGATTTCGCACTTGACACAGAATGAGATAACTGTGGTTTGAAATTTCCGGCACATGTATAAATACGTACCTTTTGGAAAAAGCTCGTTCATATTGTTGCTTTGGGGTTTTGGTTTGTTGTTTTGTTTGTTTTGTTTTTGTTTTATTGTCTTGCTGGTCCTTGTTTTCCCGCCTTTGCTTATATATTCCCTCAGGAATGAATCAAAATATCGAACATGTCACAACACATCGAGCATTATCTGTCTCGCCTCTATCTCGTCTCTGTCTCTGTATCTGTCGCACACACACACACACACACACACAACACACAACCACACACACAACAAACACATACAACACGCCACCACACCCACACACACACACCACACCACATACACACACAAACACATATACATATACAAAGCACACACACACACACACGCACACACACACACACACAACACCCAAGCACGCGGACAGCGCGCGCACACACAAAACGAAGAACAAAAAAAAAAAAAATCCAAATAAAAAAAAGAGAGAAAAAAAAACA
>JADBJO010031935.1:5000-16235 GCA_016801955.1 Conus betulinus | reverse complement strand
CTGTTGAAAATGCTCCTGGCTTTGTTCAATACCCAGGCCAATGAGCGCCCGCTGTGGTTGAAGTTGGACTCAACGGGACTGTCCCACTGTAGCCCTAGTGGGCGGTCACTTCTTTGAACAGCCTAGAACTAAGGTGGGTAAAGCGAATTTGGCGGGAAAACCCCTGTATCAATTCAAAATGGCGCCGGGAAGATTGTGTTACGAAGATTCAGATCTGAAAAAGAAATCGGGAAGAAGACCAACAAGATACGTTTTCTCAAGTGGTAAGTATACCATTTCTACTGAGGAAAATACATTTTCTCCCTTGTCTCATCAAAAAGGCGCTGTTTCTGGCTGGCTTTATCTCGTCGGTTTGCAAGACTAGTTTGAGCTGTGAAAGTGCTTCTGATAGTATTTTTAGAAATGTGTTGGGCTGCTGTAAGTGTGAAAAGACCAGAAGATGCATCTTCTGAGATTCAGACATGATTTTTTTCCCCTGCTTTTCAGGGATTTCCTCAGTTGTTGGATTTTTATTTACGTTATTGCTCATTTATCTGTTTATATAATTTTTTACTTTTTTATTTATTCATTTCATTTTTTCTTTGGGGAGAGGGTGGCGTCAACTGGAAAATGAAAACGGTCTGCCAGAAGACGAGAGGGGAGATGAAGAAGAAACCGAATACAGCATGGTACAGTACGTCAAACCTCGACCCTCCCTCTTCTTCCTTCGCTCCCTCTAACCACTTAACTCCTCCTCCCACCCTGTCCGATACACCGCCTCCCTCCACTGACGCATGCTGAACCTGTTGAAGACTTGGGGGGCTGGTTTTAGCGGGCACGCGCTCGTCTGTCTGACTGACAAAGGCCGATCACTGCGTGCCGCTTGTGCTCCACTCTCATGTCACCCTTTCCCTCTCTCTCTCCCTTCCCTTCCCTTCTGCACATGCCAACACACAGGGAATTTCTGCTGCCAGTCGCTGACACGTATTCATCACCCCCACCGCCGCCGTCAGTGACACCACTGTCACACTGTCACAGAGTTGGTGATATCCCTGGAAGCAAGATCGCTATGTGTGTGTGTGTGTGTGTGTGTGTGTGTGTGTGTGTGTGTTTAACCTTTCAACTGCAAACAAAGACTTCATAAAATAACAGACGGTTTCTTGATTACACAAAAGTAAAAGTAGCCTACACGCGTTGGATTTGCCATACCACTAAACGTTAATGTATTACAGAATTAAGAAAAGCAAAACTTTCGTTCCATCTTAATTTGGCTGAATTGTTTACTAAGTCGATCAATGAAGGAATGGATGCCGTGTAGGGTACACAAGGGAAGAGAATTTCTTTACGATGAATTGGGTAATCGGGTGAGGCCAGGAGGGTGGCATGATAGGTAAGCGGTGAAGACTACACACACACACACACACACACACACAGAGAGAGAGAGAGAGAGAGAGAGAGAGGGTGCGCCGGCGTGCACTCGGCCATACACACATGTGCGCTCGGTCACACATGCATGCATACGCTCATAGTACATCACACACGGCGGCTACCTCTCGCTGGGCACTGGCAGGGCAGACAAACCACTGGCAGTTTTCGGAAAATCTCGCACTGCAAGGTAGTTCGCGCCAAAAGATTATCATTATTATTATTATTATTATTACTGTTATTATTATCATACTTACATAGCGCCTATCCTCGGCTAGAAAACAAGTTCTAAGCGCTTTACAACCCCCACCCGTTTACACAATGGGCTGCCTACCTGGTGGTGCCGACTGAAGAGCTGCCAGCTGGCGCTTTATTCAGTCGTTTCCCGTGTCATCCAGTCTATACCGTTCACGCAAGTTTTCCTTACTTTCTTCATGCTTTCCATTTCTCACGCAGGGTGCATGCTATGTGTAACGTGTCATCCATACCCAACGGCCAAACTGGTCTTCTGTACCAAAAGTTGGTGATGGGATTTTACATGTGTGCTAATTGTTATGGGTGCGTTCACACACGAAAACTCGGTTTACAGTCTCATTCGAAGGACTGTGTGGGAAATGCAGTCAGAACAATGTTAACTCTGAGGGAAAAATCCCCCGGTACCGAAACGGCCCAGCGGAGATTCGAACCCGCAACCCCAGTATCACCAAGATTGCGAGTCTGGTGCTCTACCACCGAGCTGTTCCGACCCCCTTCTATAATTCCTATTTTTACCGTTTGCTCTTTTTTGAAATGTAAAGCGCTGTTGAACATTTTATGGAATATATGCGCTATTGAAATAAACATTATTATTATCATTAACTCATGTGTGTGTGTGTGTGTGTGTGTGTGTGTGTGTGTGTGTGTGTGTGTGTGTGTTTCCTCATTCTCTCTTGCTTTCTACCAAATCATGATGCGCATGATTTTGGCGGTGTCGGCGGCGCACCTGGCCTGTTATGTCCGAGAGTTGGGGAGATGGTGGCGATCACGGGCCTCTTAAATGTCTTGACTTGTGCTGCGGTCAGCTGGTCAGCAACTCCGACCACGTTGTCCTGTAGTGTTTGCTGCATGTCTCTGTTGATAATCATCGGCTTTTTGTCACTCCACCTGTCACACTTTCCTGTCATGGGTCTGGGGTGATCTGGGGAATGTCTCATCCGACGGGAGCGTGCAATGTCATCAGTCCAATTTAGTGTTTATATTCCTCAAGAATGTTTGACACGTCTGTTCTTGCACATATATCGCACATTTCTCCCGTCACTTCCGGGGCATCCCCCAAAGTGTAGATGATCGTGTTATAAAAGTCTGATGTTGCTGTTGTTGACGATAGTTACAGATGAAGTCAGTGTAGGTAATTGTTGATGGCATTGTGGTGGTGATGGTGGAGATGATGATTGTGACCAAGCACATTTTGGGTTGTTCAGTGCTTGGCATCAGACTGTACACATAATTGTTTAGAAATGTTAAACTACTTTCTGACCGTACACATAAAACTATGGGAACAAAATGGTTTTTAGGTTATGGTAACATGTTCTTTTTGACCACACATGTACAATTGTAGTGCAATGTTCTTACCGTACACATGAAATGTTTGTAACAAGACTTCTGTAACAGAGCACATAAAATTGTAGTGATATGCAATACTTTCTGACTTAACAACAAAGGTGTAGTGACATAGACGAACTGGAAATAATGGAAAGTTTCATACTCTTGAGAGAAGGTAAACACATAATTATGGACATGAGCATGTCGGTAAATGAAAGTGTGATAAGGCGTTATTGTGTTGTTCTCAGCCCAACCGATCACTGTGTAGATGTGGTGGAGGGTGGGGGGGGGGTGGATAATGGGGAACGAGGTCTGGTACCATGTCAAGCAATTTCATCCATGCCTTTAAAACAATTTTCACGCTAAATGTAGACCAAAGCTGGATGTATTTCCCACAAAGTCTTGGTTCAAATAGAAAAAAGTTATCATGTCTGAGACTGGGAAAAAAAATCGCCTATAGCGGAACATCTCAGAACAAGGCCTTCGCAGAGTCTGTCATGAAGTGTTTCATACAATGTCTACTCTGTAAGAATGTTTCATAATGAGTTTCCTTCCCCATACAACTTCTCCAAAAGCCGAATCTCTTAAGGGAAGCCATCTCCGACTGTGTGACGAAACAAGAACACGATTTATGAACAATACTCGACCAATTCGTACTATCTTTAATAAATGAATAGTTGTGGATAAGTAAATGAGTAGTTTAAATAATAAATAAATGAAAAGTTTAATCAATAAAGAAGTTTGGCAAGCAGTTCTTCCGTCTTCGAGACAATGATTTGTCAAAGATTCAGTTTTTTTTCTTAAAGTGTGGAGATTAGAGCTGGAATGGGGATGTTGGAAGAAATGAGACATGAAGGAAAAAGGCGTTTAAGAGTGCAGGATAATTTAAAATAGGCACACATGTGGAGACCATTAACATCTGCCTTCAAAAGACAGAACATTTTAACACACACCAAAGACTATGCGGTATGCTATCCGCTCGGCAACTGTCGCCCCTTAACACAGAAAAGCATCTCGGTGTTCACCCGGCAATTGTCACCCCTCACAACAGTATAGTGCCTGATATTGAATGTTCCGTGTTCTGGGTATTCCATTATTGAACTTTAGGACAGTAAAGAACTCGAGAATCCAGAGTTGTTGCCCCTTGGATTAGTTCAGTGCTGTAGATCGAGAATCCAGTGTTATAAAGCTCTATTCTAGCTACTAAACACAGCTTAATGTCTAGGAACTTGGCTGTCACACCTTTCTTTTCTTCTTTTTTTGTTGTTGTTGTTGTTGTTATTGTGTTGTTGTTTCTTTGCTTCTTCATTTCTTCGTTCCTAAACTAAATGATGTTAACCATTGTTAGATTTGTGCTCATCTGTTTCATTCCACTATCAGAGTAGTAGCCACATTCCGTCTTCGGGGCGTATTGCCGCCCATTTAGACAGTACAGGCCGAGAGTCCTGTTTCGCTTTGTTTTCTTTCGGTTTTGGATCAGTCCATGCCCTCCCCCTATTACAGCATTTTGCTGAGAACAAGAGAATTCAGTAGGCGTCCTACTCGATTCTCTCACCTGAAAAAACCATACTGTTGTAGATTGATAGATCTAGTCCAGTGTTCAAAGTGCTCAGTTGTCTTCTTTTACGACAGCATAGTACGGGAAATCGCATCAGGACAACTACTCAATATCTATTGTACAAATGTGCGTATTGTGCGTTATGCGTGCGCATACGAGTGCGCACACACACACACACACACACACACACACACACACACACACACATATATATATATATATATATATATATATATATATATATATATATATATATAAGAATACTACTAAAACGCCTAATAAAATTCTGAAAGTGCGCAACCCCTTGGGGAGCAACATCTGTTAAAAATAGGATGTTAAAGGAAGTTTTAAATTAACAGATTTGTTTCGAGCGCTGGCTCTCCTCAGGATGGTTTTGGTCGCCTACTGCCGGTGTTATATGGTCTAATGTCACTGTTTGCACGTGCGGATTGGCTGCACGTGTTGTTCGGTTTTTTCGGGTTGTTTACAGTTCAGGGTGCGTTTGCTGCTGACAACGATTTCCATTTGTGCCTGCAGTTGTTTACTATTTCTACTTTAGTATTTAGGGTTGCTAAGTATGGTTTGCATAGTATTAACCATTTTTCTGTTGAACATAGGTTGCATCGATCGATCGGTTAAATGCAGAAGTGTCAGATTTAAACAAAGTTTTATTCCCCTGTCCATTGATTTCATGAACCGAGAAGATGTTTAATTGAAATCCAAATTCCTCTATATGAATGTATGTCATATGTGAGAAAATGGGTAATGTGGCTAAATTATTGTTTATTTGCTGTGAATGTGTGTGACCACAAATTAATTTCTCAAATTGAGATATATAAGACTTGACTTGACTTGATCTTTTTGAAATGTTGTTGTATGGTGATGCCCTTTTTATGATTTTCCAGGATATGTTATAGTTTTTTTTTTTCTCTTTAAGTCTCCAGATATATTTTTGCTCAGTTCTGTTTGGTTTTTGTATTTTTCTTTGTTGAATGACTGTGGTTTGCATATCTGGTTTTGAAGTGATTTTCAGTGATCCCTATGTATGTTTCTTTTTCATTTTCTGATGTCACAGTGGCTTGGTATACAATGTTGTTATAGAGGCATTTGTTGCTTAAGGGACACTGTTCTTTTGTAGTACAATTGCAGGATTTCCTTTCTTCACCCTTCTTTGCTGTGTTGCTTTTCATTTTGTTGGATGAATCAGTTATATTTTTTTAGGTTAGGCATGCATGAATATGATAGTTTGATGGTGTTCTTGTTGAATATTTTGGACAATTTGTGTTCTTTTGGGAAGGATGCTGTCAAAATTTTTGAAAAATTCTTTCCCTACGTTTGTTTTTACCCGTCCATCATATGGAGGGTTACCATGTGATTTTCCTTTTCCTGCTTTTTTTTTTTTTTGTTCATGTTGTTATCTGGGTTGTATTGTAGTTTGTAGCTGTAACCACTTTTTTGCAATGCCTCTTGGTATTCTGCTGCTGCGTTGTTGAATACTCTTTCATTATGTGACAGATTAGATAATCTCTTGTTTATGCCATTGGGTATGGTTTTTTTTTAGTATAGATGGTGGGTGGTTGCTATTGATGTTTACATAAATGGGTGTGTCATTAGGTTTCTTGTATGGTTTATATATGTAGTTGTTGAGGTCAAGTGTTATGTCTAAGTAGTTCACTACCTTTTTGTTTGCTTCGATGGTGATTTTTAAGTTATGGTTTTGGAAAATTTTGCATAGTTCTTTTTTCTTGTTTTCGATGGTTCTTGGATTGTTGTTTAGCGCGGCGAGGCCGTCGTCTCTGTATAGTCCAACTTGCTTTCCGAGTTGTTTTTTTGGATGTTGGATAGCATAAACAGTCCGACCAGTTCGCATGTTTCGGCACCGTCATACGATCCCATGGTCACATCAAATGTTGAGTTTTTATTCGTCGTTTTCTTGATCCATGTTTCATTTCTGCTGTAGAGTAAAGTTTTCTGGTGTGAAGAATGATTTCCATTTCTGACCCTGTTATGTCTGTATGTTTATTAGCAAATTTCAGAGCTTTAGCAAGTAGCTCTTCATCTATGATGGGTAGAAGTCTACTATGTCGAATGTGATGAATACTGTGTTCTTCTGTTTGTTAAGATTTTTGAACCATTGGATAACTCAAACGATGGCGGGTCACCTTGAACTTCACAGTGTACCAATAGGTACAATCAGCTCCTAAACACCCACACAGGGCAGAACAGTTCCTTGTCATGAATGAGCTCATCATTCCCCAGGAAAAAGGATTCCGATAGTTCTTTGACTGGATCAAGTCGCACGCTCGTACCATTGCGACGAAGGCGTAGTACACACACACAACCAGGGTCAGACACAGACAGTGTGGCGCCCCGCTTAACTGTCATAATGTATTGTAATGGTTAGCCAAGCTCTTCGGGTCTTATGAAACCATGCTGGAGTCTGAAGACAATGATATCTCTTTTCCCCAGGAAAATTACTATCATTCATGAAGAAAATAACGAAAAGCGAGGAAACAGGTGCTATGCTGAACTCACAATATTTTCCTTTGGATCACATCTGTTTCCCTCAGGATCACATTCGTTGTCCCTATTTTCCTTAGGATAATCATTGTTTCTCTGTTTTTTTACTAGGGATCACAGTCATTTTCTGTGTATTTCACTTTGACTCATAATGGTTTTTCCCTGTTTTACCAGGGATCACAGTTGTTTTCTGTATTTCACTTTGACTTATAATGGTTTTCCCTGTTTTACTAGGGATCACAGATATTCTCTGTATTTCTTTTTTTTTTTTTTTCTTTTTTCTTTTTTTTTTTTTTGCTACTTTGTCAGCCCGTTCGTTTGAAGAAAATCCAAGATGTGAAGGAACCCAGCAGAAGGAAACGTTGGTCCCTTTTAAAGTTAAGATATGAATTAATTGACTGATTTCTAAGATAATTTTGGTCTTTTTCTTGTAATCTGATGATCTTAAAGCATAGAGTACCGATTGAGAATCTACACAAAATAAGATTTGAAAGAGGTGTGTGTGTGTGTGTGTGTGTGTGTGTGTGTGTGTGTGTGTGTGCGCGCGCGCGCGCGGGCACTTGTTTGTTTGTGTGTGTGTGTGTGTGTGTGTGTGTGTGTGTGTGTGTGTGTGTGTGTTATACTGTAACCAATGTACTTCAAAAACATAACAATACGCTCCATTAATCACAATGAAAATGAACCCATAGAATAATGTGACCATAGTCCTGTCTGAGACCGTGCATGGCATTCAAGAACTGTCATCTGAAAAAAATATATGTATTTTTTTCTGCAAATTATCAATGTTGTTCATAAGTAAATACAGATACGGTTGTTACAGATTGTATTGAAGGCGTTTTCATAAATGCTACTAGTTCGTTTAATATTGCAAAATGTTTACTTCATAGTCCTGTAGGACATTTGTTATAGACTAGGACATTTTGTTATAGACTAGTTGATTGTAATTGTTGTTAATGCAATATTGCAAAATGTTTACTTCATAGTCCTGTAGGACATTTGTTATAGACTAGGACATTTGTTATAGACTAGTTGATTGTAATTGTTGTTAATGCTCATTTTTCTGACTTTCCCCCCTCCCCCTTATCAAAGAGACATAAAGACATACACACACACATACGGTCCCCCTACCGTCCTCCTCCCGATCCCTTCCCTCCCCCTCCCCTCCACCCCCCGTCTAATATCACCATGTGGATAGACGTCAAATTGAAAACAACAACAACAACTTGCCCCCCCTTCCCCCACCCCCACCCCCCTTTTTTTTTTTTTTTTTTTTTTCCCTTGTTGATGACATCACATATTATGATGTCATGCCAAACTTTGCATAATATATGTATGACGTCAATCTTTCTTTGCTCTGACCAGTTGCCAAAGATGGACTTCACGTAGTTGTATTTTTTTTTTTCTTGAAAAAGGCCACGTGGCCGAAAATTAGAAGAGTGGCATTGTGATTTTCTACTATATTGTTTTGTATGAGTTGCCATTTTTGAAAAACAAACATGCACTTCATGTCGCAGGAAATCGTCAGTGCATGGGGAAGAAATAAAAATGATAATGAATTGCCACGTTAACTTCCAAGGTGACACCACACACACACACACACACACACACACACACGCGCGCGCGCGCGCGCGCGCGCGCGCGCGCGCGCACACACACACACACACACACACACACACTCAACGCACACACAGTTCCTGAAGTGGATTTGTCAAATTTTGAAATGTATTTCTATACCTGTCATGGTTATGCAGGAGGAATGGAAGTATACATGTGCCGTTCTAACGCAACTTTGCGACTTGTTGATTTCTCTCTTTTTTTGTTTGTTTGTTTGTTTGCTATCCTAACCTCTGTACTACCTCAGAGGCAGTGCACCCACGCCGCTCATTCCGACGCCCCGTTCACAGCCACGGCCCGGTTGGCCCCCGCCGCAGCCCGGCACCAGCAATCCACAGGGAGTAGTCAACGTCAAAAGGCAACCCACGGAGGAGACACTGCACTGCTGCCAAGTCACTTCGGTGGTGTTGAGTGGCGCCTGTTCTGATCCAACATACGCAGGACACCACCTACTAAGCCCTCTACTGACGACAATAATTGCTTAGTCGCGGAGCCGGCGTGACTGAGCTCTCTCCTTCCGGAGGACACAACCACGTCCGTCCAACGACAGCCCCAATGGACTCGCCGATACCGGTGACCCCGCCGGAACCAAACCAAGGCCACAAAGGTGGAGAGGACATCGAAATTGAGGTCACCTTGAGAGCAGGGCATGAAGGGCCACAGAACTTGAGAGATTTTTTTTATGCTGATCGATGAGAATGATTAAGATGATGCTACTACGGATTTCCATTTGGGTCTGAGACTACATGACAGGGCTGTACTCTACGCTTACTTTCATAACAACATATCCCGGCGTCAACCAGGCCTGAGAGATACAGCAGGCCTGCAGTGTTGGTGATGAAATTTGAACAACACTCTGAGAAACGCATCCATAAGTGGATGAAAGTGGACTGTGTGGTCCCAGGCTTCCCAATTGAGTCCGCAGCAAACTCAACGCTGGGTAGGAGCCGGTCGTGGCAGAAAAACCCACATGACTCGGACGGGATTGAACCCACGACCTCCCAGCCAGGAGTCCGCAACGCTAACAACCACTTCGCCACGGCGGCGGCTGGTGACTTGCTGATTTGTATTTTTAAGAATGACTCGGCTATGTATGGAAGAAAAATCCCACAGCCCTGAGTGGAATGTTGGGCTTTCCCCCCCCCCAGCAGACCTAAAATCTGTTGTGAGGAAGACATTACGGGATTTATTGTGCCCGCAGGAATCAAGCCGTTCCATTGTCATTTGTGCGAGTAGTCATTCACCCTCAGAATCGTCATATGACATAGTATGGAAACGGCATATTCATACTAATTCGCGATTATTATGGACATTTTTGTGGGAAAAAGGGAGTCCACCTGAAGGTAAATTCCTTGTTTATTTTTTATTACAGGTGTTTTGAATGTAATGGTAAGGTATGTTGATGGTTTTTTTTTTTTTTTTTACCGTTGGTTTGGTTATGTGTGTTTTATCTAGAGTGAGGACAGATGGAGTACTATCTTCGTGACACAACTTTTGTAAAGGGAAGTTGGAAGCTCCATGTCCTTAATTTGTAATTGTTATCTGGAAAATGTGATATACCAACTTTTCACTGTCTATTATTGAAGTAACACAAAAACTAGGTGTCTGTATTCAGACATGGTAAATTCATGCTGTTACTAGCGATCGTTTGCAGAATGGACCACGTATTCGTCTCACTATGACAATACAACATTCTGATCGTTTATTGCTCTCAGATCTTATTTTACTTTGTTTCACTTACTTTTACTTTGTTTCATCGTTTGTTGCTCTCAGATCTTTTTCTTTCGGTTACTTTTACTTTGCTTCATCGTTTGTTGCTCTCAGATCTTTTTTTTTCGGTTACTTTTACTTTGTTTTACGTATCAATCAACCCATACGTCAATCAACCCAAGGTTAACTCATTCGTTTTACCTCTACTGTATTTTGTGCTTGACAACCTTCAAAATAAAAAAGCTGAGCCAACCTTGAATAAATATGAATTGTTTGTTCATTTCTCAGTTGTCGTTCCTGTTTGCATGCACCTGACACAGGACACGTAGGCAAGCTTGGGCAAATTTTGTTGAGGATTTTTTTTTTCTGTGTGCTCGTGTCTCTGTGTGTGCTAGACGACTTAGTGTCGTAAGGATTATTAGCGTCACATATGCGTAATTGTCTGACATGGGGGTACGAGTTATAGTTCTTGATTGCGATTAATGTTCTCCCCATCTCATTTCAGAATTCTCCAAACAAACAAATTGACCCTTTTGTTCCATCCCCACTCCACCCCACCCCCTCCACCCCACCCCACCCCACCCCCCCCATATCTGTCCCCCAAACGTTCAGTAAAGAAGAATAGCATGTACAAAGGGGATAAAGTTATGCTCAGGAATTAGTGAATTTACCTGGATGTGGGGAAGTGAAAGGACTGATCAGTAATGAATTTACCGCAGGTGGTATGATCTGCTTCAAACGAACTGACCCCATCAATGATTGAGACACAGCTTGAGTAGCTGCTGGAGTGCGGGAATCCGACAGATTATTGACCTGTTCTGCTGCGCTCTTGCCGATTAGTTTAAAAA
>JADBJO010031934.1:0-7500 GCA_016801955.1 Conus betulinus | reverse complement strand
TAGACATCAACAGAGTCTTCCTCTGTAAGGTAGTAAACATCAACAGAGTCTTCCCTCTGTAAGGTAGTAAACATCAACAGAGTCTTCCTCTGTAAGGTAGTAAACATCAACAGAGTCTTTCTCTCTGTAAGGTAGTAAACATCAACAGAGGCTCCCTTGTAAGGTAGTAAACATCAACAGAGTTTTCCTCTGTAAGGTAGTAAATATCAACGTAGTCTTCCTCTGTAAGGTAGTAAATATCAACGTAGTCTTCCTCTGTAAGGTAGTAAATATCAACGTAGTCTTCCTTTCTAAGGTAGTAGTGAATACCAACAGAGTCCTCTTCTGTAAGGCTGTAAATATCACCAGAGTCTTCCTTTAGAACATAGTTGATATAAACAGTGAGTCTTCCTTAAGAAGATAGTTGATATTAATAGTGAAACTTCCTTAGCAGATAGTTGATATGATACCGACAGTGAGTCTTCCTTTAGAAGATAGTTGATATGATACCGACAGGGGGTCTTCCTTTAGAAGATAGTTGATATGATACCGACAGTGGGGTCTTCCTTTAGAAGATAGTTGATATGATACCGACAGTGAGTCTTCCTTTAGAAGATAGTTGATATGATACCGACAGTGGGGTCTTCCTTTAGAAGATAGTTGATATGATACCGACAGTGGATCTTCCTTTAGAAGATAGTTGATATGATACCGACAGTGAGTCTTCCTTTAGAAGATAATTGATATTAATAGTGAGTTTTCCTTTAGAAGATAGTTGATATGATACCGACAGTGGGTCTTCTTGAGAAGATAGTTGATATGAACAGTGTGTCTTCCTTTAACAGATAGTTGATATGAACAGTGAGAAGATAGTTGTTATCAACAGTGAGTCTTCCTTTAGAAGGCAATTGTTGTGTTATCAACAGTGAGTCTTCCTTTAGAAGGCAATTGTTTTGATATCAACAGTGATGTCTTCCTTTAGAAGGCAATGTTGTGTTATCAACAGTGAGTCTTCCTTTAGAAGGCAATTGTTGTGTTATCAACAGTGAGTCTTCCTTTAGTAGACAATTGATACCACAGTGATTCTTTCTGTAGAAGGTAGCTGTTACCAACAGTGAGTCTTCCTTTGATGATAGTTTAAATGAAGAGAGCTTCTTCCTCCCTAAGACACTTGGCAGCAAACAGCAGGTCTTCCTTTGGAAAAGAGCTGGTATCAACAGGACGTCTTGGAAGACAGCGGGTATCACAAGGAGTCTTCGTTTGCAAGATGCTATGACTAGCGTTTTCTTCTGGGTGAAACCATTTCTACGCCCCTTGACTGTATCACACCTCGGACTGTATCAGGACGTCACAGGGGAACCTCCCAGAGGACACACTGCACAGGGTGGAGTCAGTAGAACCCGTGGCGTCTCTTCTCATCCACAACGCAGAAGACCTGTATGTAACGTGCAGGACAAAATAATATCTGAACGAGGCCCGCAGCCATCGTAGCGAACGGTCCAGCTCACTGAACGAAGCCCTGATGGCAACGCCACCTCCACTCATCACCTACCGTGTCCTCGCTAGCTGACTTCGGCTGGGCGTAAAAGACCAGCCCAATACTCAATGCCGTCACAGCTGTAGAAACGGGATCAGCACGGCTGCAGGTGAGGTGTGTGTGTTGTGTGTGTGGTGGTGTGTGTGTGTGTGTGTGTGTGTGTGTGGGGGGGGGGGGGGGTCTCACAGCTGCCCTGCCCATAAAACCACTTTGTTCACACGGTTGGGTTACCGGCAAAAACAGAGGTGTTTGTATTTCACTACTGCCTGAGCACGTATGCTACAATATGTTTGATGATGAGTGACGGAGATCAATGAGCGTATGGGTCAGTGAGACAGTCAAGGGCAGGAGAGCAAATCAATAGGAGTCTCGGGGTTTTGAGTGGGGACAACAGCTGAACTCAGATCTTGATCAAAGCCTGTCGGGGGAAAGGGTGTAGCATTCAGTGGGTCACCTTGTTTGACACAGACATTGATGTATATGCAGTCAGCAGACAGAAGACAAAACAGAAGACAAAAAACAAAAACGAAAAACAACAACAAACAAAAAAACAAACAACAAAAAACAAAAAAAAAACAAACAAAACGAAGACGATATTGGCAAAGTTTTTCCAAACCACCGTCCTTTACGTTAATTAGTTTGCTGTTGAAAAGCAAATTATCTTCCATAGAAAAAAAATACAGAAGACCCCCGAAAACCGCGTTTTAATTTTAAACTGCTAATCTCTCTCTCTCTCTCTCTCTCTCTCTCTCTCTCTCTCTCTCTCTCTCTCTCGCTCAGTTTGACAAGTGAAATGACTGGTACAAGGTTTGATTTCTACACATGTGACATTGCTCTTTATCTGGGACCAAGATACCAGTTTGCAACACACCTCTCTTACTGATGAGCTCAACAACAGATGCTGCAGAGAAACTGGGATTAACCGCAGATACCCATACCCTGAACATCTCCATCATAATACCCTGAACATCCTCCATCATACATACCCTGAACATCTCCGTCATACATGCCCTGAACATCTCCGTCATACATACCCTGAACATCTCCATCATACATACCCCTGAAACATCTCCATCATACATGCCCTGAACATCATCACATCATACCCTGAACATCTCCAGCATACATACCCTGAACATCTCCGTACATACATACCCTGAACATCTCCATCATACATACCCTGAACAATCTCCATCATATTACCCCTGAACATCCCCATCATACATACCCTGAACATCTCCATCATACATAATACATGAACATCTCCGTCATACATGCCCTGGAACATCTCCGTCCATACATACTCTGAACATCTCCATCATACATACCCTGAACATCTCCATCATACATGCCCCTGAACATCATCATACATAACCTGAACATCTCCAGCATAACATACCCCTGAACATCTCCGTCATACATACCCCTTGAAATCATCTCCGTCATACCATACCCTGAATCGCACATCTCCATCATATTACATACCCTGAACATCTCCATCTCCATCATACATACCCTGAACATCTCCATCATACATCCTCAACATCCATCATACATACCCTGAACCATCTCCATCATACATGCCCCTGAACATCTCCAGCATACATACCCTGAACATCTCCGGCATACATACCCTGAACATCTCCATCATACCATACCCCCTGAAAAACTATCCATCATACATACCCTGAACATCTCCGTCATAATACCCTGAACGTCTCCATCATACATACCCCTGAATATCTCCATCATACATACCCTGAACATCTCCATCATCATACCCCTGAACATCTCCGTCATACATACCCTGAACATTTTCCATCATACATACCCTGAACATCTCTCCATCATACATACCCTGAACATCTCCGTCATACATACCCTGAACATCTCCATCATAATACCCTGAACATCTCCGTCATACATACCCTGAAACATCTCCGTCATACATGCCCTGAACATCTCCGGGCATACATATCCCTGAACATCTCCATCATACCATGCCCTGAACATCTCTCCGTCATACATACCCTGAACATCATCATACATGCCCTGAACATCTCCATCATACATATCCATTTACGCAGGACAGAATCATACATCACCGTGTTACATAACAGGACAGAATCATACATCACCATGTAACACAGGAGAGAATTATAACGTCACCATGCTACAAACACAGGACAAGTCATAATCACCATGCTACACAGGACAAAATCAGACACATCACCATGTTAAACACAAAACGGGACAGAATTATACAATCACCATGCTACACATGACAAAATCATCAACACACACATCACCATGTTACACCGTCACACAGAAATCACACATCACAGCTATGCTACAAGGACAGATAATCTCACTCTGTCCCTCGTCGTGTTACAATACCAGAATCTTAGTTGATTTCTTGGACATCGCCGCAATACATCTACTTCCTGTCTATTTTTTTTTTGTTTTTTTTTGTTCTATTTCTCTCTCTACCCTTGCATAACCACCTTCTTTTGCCCCATGTCCCACCTCCACCCCCACCTCCATTCCCACCTCCACCCCCACCTCCACCTCCACTTCCCTTCACCTCCACCTCCCTCCTCCACCCCATCGCTTTTTTTCTTTTCCTTGCATGTCTTCTTTCTCATTCCCCTGTCCCCCGCCCCCTGATCCCCTCCCCCTCCCGCCCCCCCTTGTTTTTTTTTGATCTTCCAATTTCCCCCATGATCCCAGCGGCGGCCTGCAATGTAATCAACCGTGATTGGCTCTTCGGGTGTTGATGGGGAGGGGGTGGGGGGGGGGGGGGGAGGAATATGGGTAGATAGTATGAATAGAGGACAGTGCTAAGGGGGCGGTAAATGTTCGGTGAGGCAGAAGGTCGAGGAGGTGGTTGGGGGTTAGGATTTGAGGGGAAGGGAGAGGGGGGGGAGGGGGTTGTGGGTAAGGATAGTAGCTTGAGGAAAGTCAGAAATGATTAAAAAAACGTGAGGCAGAAGGGTCTTCAATCGGGCGGGGGGGGGGGGGGGGGGGGGGGGGCAATTTCAAAAACAAAAAAACATGGCCAATCAACCAACAAAAATCCCGCGGGGGCGAATTTTTTGGTTCTCTGGGTTCTCGCTCCGGGGGCGGGGGGGGCGGGGAGGGGGAGGGGGGGAGGGGGGTTTAGTCGAAGGCTCGCACGTTCTGATTATAACAAAAAAAAAAGTCTTTCAACCCGAATTTAGTTCTCCCCGGGAAGCCCATTTCAGGATCTTAACGTTCTTCTGTGCCACGGCTACAACTTCGTGGATTACAATTCTTAAAATGATCATCCTTGCGACCTTTTGCCAAAGGGTATTTTAAGTATCCCCGCCAATCCAACATGGACCAAAGAAATTACAGACAAGACAAAACTTAGTTTTCTGTTTCGAACTCTCTCTTACGTCTCCTTGGGGGCGAAGAAAAAAAAGAAAAAAAGAAAAAGAAACACTTAGGACAAATCACAAACGAAGTGATTGCTCGTTCGTTTTGCGTTTTCATTGTCCTCGATGTTGTTTTCATCCATGATTTCCATGCCTCTAAGAAGATCTAGAAGTCGTGTTTTATCTTGTCGTTTGTTTGTCCAGTAGTCAACCGGCAGAGTTATGAACATTTCTGGTAAAAAGCGTCTCAGTCCTCCTCCTGACAGTCAGCTCAGTTTGAAACTATACTACCGGTGTTAATCCCCCATCAAGGGGAACAACATTCTGTGTTCGGGGAGATGTATGTATACGACAACCGTGTGACCCCCCTCCCCCACCATCAAGGCCCACCCCACCCCCCCCCCCATTCCTTCTGTGTTCGCCCCCCCCCCCCCCCCCCCCCCCCCCCCCCCAACCCCCCCCCCACCCCGTCTAACACCCACCCCCACCCAACACCCCCCACCCCCATCCCCCCCCCCCCCCCCCCCCCCCCCCCCCCGCCCCCGCCTCCGTCGACAAATCCACAGGCCTACAAGGTCCTGCTCTTCTCCTCTCTCAAAAGTGAAACCCTGCATTCGTCGCGCATACCTTTTTTTTTTTTTTTTCTTAATGTATCACTTCTTTTCCATCTAAATGTCTATGCTCACTCAATGATCTCAGTTTTTTAAAACCTTTAGTTTTTTCTGTTCTTTTTTTTAAGTATTACTTCTTTTCCAATCTCAATGCCTACGCTCACTCATGAGATCTGGGTGGTAAACCTTCAGCGGAAGGAGGTTATTAGTGACTGGAATCTCTGCTGAGAAGTTGGATTCCTCCAACTGTCACTTTCTGGTGGTGATAATCGAACCCCGGGGGGTGCCCCGGGGCCTGGACCGACAGTCTGCGGACCTCTCACCCACCACACCAAATTGGGCCCCTTGGCCTCGTTTGGGGTCCCATTGTTGTCAAATCAACGGACGGAATAACATGCAAATGAGCCTAGGAATTGTTATTGTTATCATTATCTTAGTCTCCATCCTCCTCCTGCTCCTCCTTCTTCTTCGCCCTCCTCCTCCTCCCTCTCCTCCTCCTCATCCTCCTCCTCATCATCATCACCAGCAGATCAGCGCACAACAGCTGCATTATGATTATTATTATTCTTGCCATCATCATCATGATCGTCTTCTTTGTTCTTTCTTTCTTTCTTCTTCTCTTCTTCTTCTTCTTCTTTCTTTCGTCTTCTTCTTCTCACATCCTCCTCCTCCTCCTCCTCCTCCCTCCTCCTCCTACTCCTCTCCTCCTACCTCCTCTCCTCCCTCCTCCTCATCTATGCTTCTCCCTTTCTTCCTTCTTTTCTTCTCTTCTCTTCATTTCTTCTTCTTCTTCTTCTTCTCTCTTCTTCTTATCTTTCTTTCTTCTTTCTTCTTCTTCTTCTGCTTTCTTTTTCTTAATCAACTTTAATAGAGAAGAAGAACTAAGAAGAAGGAGAAGGGAGCGACTGGTAGACGACAGAGAAGCGGTTACAACAGGCAATGAGATCCGTTCTAAACAGAACTCCAGCAGGTCCACACAAAGTACATACTGAAACCAAACGAACAAGCCAGAGGGCAGATCTACCAACACTCTGCAAGCACGTAAACGAAAGTCAGAGCACCAACGAACTGCACAGTTACAACAAGCACAGAGAGCAGGTTACCAACAGAAAAACTGCAAGCAGGTCCCCACAAAGTACAGACTGGACAACCAACGACAAACAAGCACAGAGGGCAGATCTATCCAACAGAACTGAAGCAGTTCCCACACAAACGTACAGACTGGAAAACCAACGACACACAAGCACAGAGAGCAGATCTACCACATGAGCCTGAAGCAGGCCAACACAAAGTACAGACTGGAAAACCAACGAACAACAAGCAAGAGAGGGCCTAGATCTACACAGTACAGAAAACCACGCAAAAGCACAGAGAGCATTCCACACAAGTACACAAAGTACAGACTGGAAAAACACCGAAGAAACAACAAGCACAGCGAGCAGTGCTACCAACAAGCCTTGAAGCAGGTCCACACAAAGTAACAGAACTGGAAAACCCAACGAAAACAACAAGCACAGAGCGCTAGCAGATCTACCAACAGAACTGCTGCAAGCAAAGTCCACAAAAAGTACAGACAATCTACCACAGAGCCTGGAATTTCCCACACAAATTAAACAGACAACAACGCACAAGTCACAGAGAGCAGATCTACCAACAGAGCCTGAAGCAGTCCACACAAAGTATACAGAACTGGAAAAACCACACGAAACAACAAGCACACGAGAGCAGATCTACCAACAAGAACTGCCAGCAGTTCCACACACAAAGTACAGACTGGAAAAAACCAACGAACTAACACAAGCCACAGAGAGCAGTCTCTACCACCAGAACTGCAAGCAGGTCAACACACAAGGACTACTGGAAAAAAACCACCGAACACCATAGCACCGAGACCTATCTACCAACATAAACGCAAGCAGGGTCCACACAAAGTACAGGACTGGAAAAACCCACGACACCACGAACAGAGGAGCCA
>JADBJO010031933.1:7500-16236 GCA_016801955.1 Conus betulinus | reverse complement strand
TTTTCTTCTTCTCCACGCCGTTGTTCGGATGGTGGAATTTGCCAGGCCCTCAACGATTTGCAGGCCTGTCGAAGTCCTTGAAAAAACCTCAAGACGCAAATGAAGACCACACTGCCAGCTGCAAAACAAGGCCTGGAAAAACTCTGGAAAGACCTGAAAGCAAAACACAGCGCCCTCAGCAAAGCGGAATCTGCGAGGAAGAGGAAGAGCAAAAAAAAGAAGAAGACACAAGAGCGCTTCTTCAGAGACCCCTTTCAGTTTGCCAGAACTCTGTTTGAGCAGCCAAAATCTGGGACCCTAAGTGTGGACAAAGGAGTTCTTGAGCAGCATCTGAGGAAAACATACTCTGACTCACAGAGCATACTCTGACTCACTGAGCAAAGCACCACTCGACATTCAAGGTCTGGTGTGGCCAGCCAACCCTGAGGAACAGTTCAATGACAAGCCTCCAACGTTGGCGGAAATCAAGAAGGTGGTCGACAAAGCCAGAGCCAAATCATCACCAGGGCCAAACGGAATACCTTACCAGCTGCACAAGAAATGTCCCAAGGTGATGGAGTGGCTCCACAGGCTGCTGCGTTCAGCTTGGAGAAATCAGAAGATCAGCGGCCAGTGGATGACGGCAGATAGTGTGTACATCCCCAAAGAGCAAAACTCAAGTGACATCAGGCAGTCCAGGCCAATATCACTACTGAACGTCGAAGGGAAAATCTCTTCTTCTTGGTCATGGCAGCAAGGCTGACCAAGTACCTCATGGAAAACAAGTACTTGGATGTGTCAGTCCAGTAAGGTGGCATCCCAGGCGTGGCTGGTTGTGTAGAACACGCCACAATGGTCTGGGACGCAATCCAAAGAGCAAAAACAGAGAAGAGAGACTTGGACGTAGTGTGGCTTGATCTGGCAAAAACACATGGATCTGTACCCCATGAGATGATACAGTTGGCTCTTGAGATGTACCATGTGCCAAAGAACATCCGCGACATGCTCAAGAAGTACTCCAATGGCTTCTCAATACGGTTCTCTACCAGGGAGTGCACAACAAATTGGATCAACTTGGAAGTGGGCATTGCAATGGGCTGTGCAATTTCCCCAATACTGTTCGTGTTGGCAATGGAAGTCATCTTGAAAGCAGCAACAAGCAACGCAAGACAAACAGACCTTGGTGATGGATACAAGATGCCCCCTCTCAATGCCCTCATGGATGACACTACAGCGATTTCATCCAGAGAAGACGAGACACGTCATGTGCTGGAGGGGCTGGACGACATAGGTGCCTCATCTAGAATGAAGTTCAAGCCAAGGAAATCACGGAGTCTCTCACTGAGGAAAGGAAAAGTGGCCGAATCTGTAGTCTTCAGTCACAGAAGAGCCAGTCAAGAGCCTTGGAAGATGGTATGATGATATGCTGAAAGACACACAAAGAGCAAAAGAAACCAAAACAGATGTCGGAAGAAGGCTTGGAGACCATTGACCAGTGTGGGCTCCCTGGCAAATACAAGGTCTGGTGTCTGTAGTTCATGCTGATTCCAAAGCTCCTATGGGCCTCTGATGATATACGACATCTGCACCAGCATAGTCGAGGCAATGGAATCCAAAATCAAGTTCACAAGGAAATGGCTTGATGTCCCACCCTGTCTGACTGACATAGCACTTTACTGTCGCCAAGCAAAGCTGAAACTACCACTGAAACCCATCCTGGAGGAATACAAAGCAGGGATCAGACTTCAAAACATGCTGGAGGACTTAGGAGACAAGGTGGTAGAAGCAATCAAGCCCCAGCTGAAGACAGGCAGAAAATGGAACGTTCAAGAGGCGATAGATTCTGCAAAAGAAAGTCTCAAGATCAGATAAATAACAGGACACACACAGACCAACAGACAAGGACTGGGGGTGACCAAAACTGAATGGTGGTCTAAGGCCAAAGGAAAAGCCAAAAGAGACCTGATGATTCAGGAGATGAGAAAAGAAGAAGACAAAAAAAGACTCCAAAAAAGCAGTCCAGCAGAGCCAGCAAGGGCAATGGACAACGTGGGAGAATGCACTTCAAAGAAGTCTCACTTGGAATGACATTTGGCACATGGCCCCTGTCAGAATCAGCTTCATTCTCAGATCTGCATATGACCTTCTGCCCTCAAATGCAAACCTGGTGAAGTGGGGGAAAAACAGACGATCCTTCATGCCCCCTCTGCCATGAAAAACAAACAGTGGAGCATGTCCTAAGCTCATGTAAAGTAGCCCTGGCTCAAGGAAGGTACACATGGAGGCACAACCAAGTGCTCAAAGAGACTGTACAAGTAGTCTGGGCTAGTACCAAACACCACAAAAGGAAAAATCAGGACTCCAAAAGCACCCGCAACATTCTTCACGACAGGAGGCAGCAAGCAGCGAATCATGGCCAAGAACAACAGTGTCACTCGGAACATGCAGGCAGAGTCTGCTGGACGGGGCAGGTGACTGGGAGTGCACTGCAGACCTCCCAGAATGGAAGAGTCACCCAGAGATCATTAGCAAGAGTGGCATGACCAGACATAGTAGTCCACTCTCAGTCAACCAAGCAGCTGATCATGATCGAGCTCACGGTGCCATATGAGAACAGAATGGAGGCAGCTCAAATCTACAAGACTGAAAAGTATGCTGATCTGGCAAACAGCCTTAGGAGAGAAGGCTATCAGGTCAAAGTCCTCACTGCAGAAATTGGATAGGGTTTGTAGGAACGTCTGCATACAGCCTCAGGAAACAGCTCTCAGTTGCAGGGAGGAAAAAAACCAGAGCCCTGAAAGCAATGGCAGAAGTGGCAGAGATGTGTTCAAGCTGGATCTGGTCAAGGAGGAACAAAAGTGAACTTCATAAGGCTTAACTTTCTTACAAATATCAGGCGTCCCAGTGGCTCAGTGGTTAGTGAGCGAGTCATTAAGTGGAAAATGAGCATGTCCAGAGGGTCATGGGTTCGAATCCCATCCATGGCTCGTCCCAAGATGGGAAAAAAGGGGCAGCAGAGGGACATCCAGAGTCATGAACCGGGTGTGGCCCCAACCCCCCTAGAGTGTCAGGAGATAAGGGCCGAAACACTTGTTTAAAGGGGCTTCTCTTCTGAGGACTCTCTGCTGCCACGCTCTCTCCAAGAGTTTCTTTCTACCATTTTATCCAAAGATTTTCATTTCCATGCATTCAGAAACACTTCTTGAAATCAGCATTATAACTATCATGCTCGTAGAAAACATCTCGTGGGACATTAGCAGTTCTGTTGGTCAGGTCGCCATCCAAAATCACGTGCACATCATTCGAATCAAGCACACAATCAGAAAGATATTCTTGAAGAGAAAAAATGCCATTGTCAACATCAAAATACGTATAGTATGGTGAACCCTCCAGAGGCACAAAATGAACATACATACAAGACATCCTTTGATAAACCAAACAAAGTCTTATCAATCACAAAGAAAAGTGCATGAGGACAGTCATCTGGATTTCTTTGAAGGAAGACAAATTCATTCCTAATAAGACATAACAAGCCACCCGAGCCACTGCATTGTCTGGTAAACTTAACGGCGGGTTTACTATACACAGCATATCATGTAAACACATTACGCTGCAATATTTCGACAGAATTTTTAACAAGGCCCAGATAAAGTCAAAATTAAACAAACATGACAGAGGGAATGACAGAAAATGTTCATCGTAAATTTTAGAAATAATACCTTTAATATCCCAGTGTAATGATGAAACACATTTTGAAAGCGTGCTTTTATTTCCGTCAGCATCCAAGGCATGTATTCTTACATTACAACGTTCATTACCACTTTCGTTATCAAACACTGACTGGTTTCTGTCATGAGCATCAACAGGAATAAAACCAACATCGTCATTTTTTTTTCTTTCGAGGCGACCCCCTATTTTCTTCCTGCGTAATGCCGTATTCTTGCGCTGAAACTTGTCCCTGCTCTACATAGAGACCACCCCTATTTCTTTGTTAATTTGTATGACAAATGCTAGACATAGGAAAACATGCTTACCGTTCCTGTTCCAGAAAACAATTTACATTAGGTTTGAAATCAATAATGTTTTACTAATGGTTATTAATGTTAGACCCACACCATTAGTCACAAAGTCCTTGCTTCCCTGTGCCATCAAAGAATCAATGTTTACACTTTTCACGGCTCAATTGTTCGCTCACGGGGGTGGGGTCAATGTCACCGTTGCACGCTACCTGCTCCGCACGTGAACTGTTTCAACACCATCCAAACAAGACCGGTGTCACAGAAGGGCGGCCTCCACTCTATACAATCTTCCTGAGACTTTGTCCACCAATGCCATCAAGTCCATACTTCTTGCCTCAACCAGCAGATGGTCAAAAAGCATGGTTGCAACTTACCTTCACTCCGCACTCTTTTCAGATGAGAGATAGTTTCTTTCTCAACTCTCTAATTCGAAACGAAAAGTCCTCTCCTAAGAACATTTGGGATCTTTTCAGTGTATGCTTTGCCTTCAAAATCTGTTCTTTGTCCTCAAAAATGTACATCGGACGACGACTGGTGAATTAGATTTCGAGTTCAGGCTGTGGACACGATCGAAAAAAAAAAATCCATGGCCAGTTCCAGTCTGTCCGAAATAATTTGGTTGAGCAAGTCTTCACACTGCTGTTGACTTTCGTTATCCTTGCGTATCAGTCCATGGATAATCAGGTTATTACGTTTCAAACAGCCCTAAAGGTCGTCCGCCTTGGGGCACAGAGCTGTTGTGCACTGCAGTCACGGTCCTCGTGATGTTGGCCTTGGGGCACAGAGCTGTTATGCACTGCAGTCAGGGCACAGAGCAGTTGTGCACTGCAGTCACGGTCCTCGTGATGTTGGCCTTGGGGCACAGAGCTGTTGTGCACTGCAGTCACGGTCTCGTGGTGTTGGCCTTGGGGCACAGAGCTGTTATCAGGAAACATTTAGTTATATCTCATACTAGTGTTTATTCACTCACCGGTCATGCACCCTTCAAAACCAGTCTGAAGTAATGACCATTCTTTTCGGGTAGAAAATCTTTGTTTCCTTGTCTGTGTGCTGTGCATAGAGATTTTCCTTGATTAGCATTGACTCAATGGCACTCGCGCGTTATTTATGGAAACCCACACCATCTTTTTAAATAACAGAAACCCTCGTTTCCCTCTGCCTTTGTCGCAGGTCACGCTCCAGTTTTTTATGCTACTCACAGACATCGTTCACCTGTTCTGTATTCCCGCTGGACAGACCAGACAACCTGTATATTCTTGGATTCTTTTTTGCAGCATTCTTCGTGTGAAACGATCGTGATTGCCTGGTTCCTATCCCTGAGATCAAACTCTTAAATACTGCTAGAGAATGGTAGCTCATTGGAGGAATATAAAGTGGTTGTGTTTGCTAAACACATCAGCAAGAATCTTTCATTTTTTCTGAATCATTCAAACATATAGTCAATTGGCGTACTGTAAGACACACAGTCCATTTGATATTTAGTGAATGGTTTTGCAGAAATTTGATGAAAACAGGAATATGAGGGTGTTTTTTTTTTTTTTTTTAATTTTATTTTTTTTTTTTACCACAGATGATTTATGATACTATCTTACCCGAATCTGGAGCAGTCTAATTCCTGTATTTATTTTCTGGTTGTACAAGGCTTGAACTCTAAGGGACAGAAGAATAACTCACCAGATTTCACTCAGCTCTGACTCTGATCTAAGAATAAACATGTAGTTTATAAACACGGCTGGTCCCAATACCTACTCCTTTGGTTGTGCATAGATAATGTCCAGCTCCGAGACAGACTGCACGCATTGTTGTCCAGGCTTCAGTTACACTTGGTGTGCGCGCCACCATGAAGACTGGACTACATCTCTGTCTCTGCACTGCAGTCATGGTCCTCGTGGTGTTGGCCTTGGGCACAGAACTGTTATGCACTGCAGTCACGGTCCTCGTGGTGTTGGCCTTGGGGCACAGAGCTGTTATGCACTGCAGTCACGGTCCTCGTGATGTTGGCCTTGGGGCACACAGCAGTTATGCACTGCAGTCACGTTTATCATGACGTTGGCCTTGGAGCACAGGGCTGTCATGCACTGCAGTCACGTTCATCATGGTGTTGGCCTTGGGGCACAGAGCTGTTATGCACTGCAGTCACGTTCATCATGACGTTGGCCTTGGGGCACAGAGCTGTTATGCACTGCAGTCACAGTCCTCGTGATGTTGGCCTTGGGGCACAGAGCTGTTATGCACTGCAGTCATGGTCCTCATGGTGTTGGCCTTGGGGCACAGAGCTGTTATACACTGCAGTCACGGTCCTCATCGTGTTGGTCTTGGGGCACAGAGCTGTTATACACTGCAGTCACGGTCCTCGTGGTGTTGGCCTTGGGGCACAGAGATGTTATGCACTGCAGTCACGGTCTTCGTGATGTTGCCCTTGGGGCACACAGCTGTTATGCACTGCAGTCACGTTCATCATGACGTTGGCCTTGGAGCACAGAGCTGTTATGCACTGCAGTCACGTTCATCATGGTGTTGGCCTTGGGGCACAGAGCTGTTATGCACTGCAGTCACGTTCATCATGGTGTTGGCCTTGGGGCACAGAGCTGTTAGCACTGCAGTCACGTTCATCACGGTGTTGGCCTTGGGGCACAGAGCTGTTATGCACTGCAGTCATGTTCATCATGGTGTTGGCTTGGGGCACAGAGATGTTATGCACTGCAGTCACGTTCATCATGACGTTGGCCTTGGGGCACAGAGCTGTTATGCACTGCAGTCACGGTCCTCGTGGTGTTGGCCTTGGGGCACAGAGCTGTTATGCACTGCAGTCATGGTCTTCGTGGTGTTGGCCTTGGGGCACAGAGCTGTTATGCACTGCAGTCATGTTCATCATGACGTTGGCCTTGGGGGACAGAGCTGTTATGCACTGCAGTCATGGTCTTCGTGGTGTTGGCCTTGGGGCACAGAGCTGTTATGCACTGCAGTCACTGCCCTCGTGGTGTTGGCCTTAGGGCACGAAGTTGTTACAACATCAGTGATAGCCAGAGGATACCATCTGAGGCCTAGAGATAGTCGACTTAGAATCTCTCCTCTGTATCCATGCTTTGGTATTTGAGATGGTGAGTGAGATGTCTAACATTTATGTGTACGAACCTGGCAAAATTCTCTGTTAGAGCTGGCAAAAATTCATCTTTCATGTTAACAGGCACCTACAAGAGAGAGAGAGAGAGAGAGAGAGAGAGAGAGAGAGAGAGAGAGAGAGACAGACAGACAGACAGACAGACAGACAGAGGCAGCGAGATAAAGAGAGACAAAGAGAAACACAGCGAGAGAACCCTACGTATTTCATAGCAGCACCATCAAACAAACAAAACGAAACGAAACGAAACAACCGGAAGGTGAGATATGGAAAAGGAGAGGCAGTTAAAGTACAAAGTGTTGAATTTTGTCTCATGAACAGAACCATGCCTGTCTAAAGACATTTTCGTCCCCTGGCTGAGACTTATCGGTGGAAGCCAGTGGTGGTACCTGGCAGAGACACTCCACCGATTAGTCTGTGGTGTCTCTCACCACCACGGGGGACAAAGGAACGATTCAACCGTCTCCCAAGACGCCAGCCACGGGCATAATAGGGAGAAGGGGAAGACAGAGCTGTTATGAAATGAGTCTCTCTCTCTCTCTCTCTCTCTCTCTCTCTCTCTCTCTCTCTCTCACCTTTCTCTCTTCTTGCTCTGCGATTTTCTCCTTCCCGATCTGTTCCCCCTCTTTCTCCCCTCCTTCCTCTGTTTGTCTGTCTGTCTCTCACCCCCCTCCCACCTCTCTCCCTCTCTTCCACACACACACACACACACTCTATCTCCGTCCCTCCCTCCATACTTCTCTCTCTCTCTCTCTAAACTATCCCTCTTCCTTCCTCCTTCCATCCCTCTTACTAGTCTCCCGATAACGACAGATGTGATCATGCCTATCCAAAATCTCAGAGTCTGCTAGAATACATCCTGATGAACCTCCCTATTAAAACAGCTCCCTCCGGCTTCTTTTCCTTCGAGTAGAGAGAGAGAGAGAGAGAGAGAGAGAGAGAGAGAGAGAGAGAGAGAGAGAGAGAGAGAGAGAGAGAGAGAGAGAGAGAGACAGACAGACAGACAGACAGACAGAGAGACAGAGAGAGAGAGAGAGAGAGAGAGAGAGAGAGAGAGAGAGAACTTGGTTTCTGATTCAGCCCCTCTGCGATTACAATCCACTTCATCTTGGAAGCAAACGCTGTGATGAATGTTTTCCTTAATCGAGAGGATGAAAGCCGACTCAAATTTTTTCAACATGTCCTGCTCTTGTTTTGTTTGTTTGTTTGTTTTCCTTCATTGCACCATCAGTAAACGTGCCTTCTGAGGGGAACATGTAATTGGAGGAAGCTTCACATTCCTACCGTGGTTTTCTTTTCACCTTCCACCCCCCCCCCCCCCCCCCCCCCCACCCCACCCCCGGTCTCACTGCTATTTTCAGCCTCGTTTACAAACTTACTTTCATACCACCAATTCCGAACTTTGACCATCACCATCTTTTCCAAAGAAGCAATCATATTTTTTATTTACACACTGTTGGTTTGTTTGTCTGTCTGTCAGCCTGAGGGACTATGACCCAAGGGTTAAGCCTTTAAACGCCACACCCACACATCCCTGCATCCAGTCTGGAACAAAAGGATGATTCCGCTGTTTCTACAGAAAGACTACCATATTTTTTTTCCACTGAACCTGAGCAA
>JADBJO010031933.1:0-2500 GCA_016801955.1 Conus betulinus | reverse complement strand
AAATTAGGTACAGACACTTGTGTTTAATGATCTGTGTTCAGCACTGTGGCATGCGGTGCGTCCTGAATCAGTTTCCTCACTGCTCCTCTCCCCTCTTCTTTTTCATCCAGGGAAACGACCGCAATCATCCAGGTTGATTATTCGTCGTTGTGGAGGAGGTCTCTGAACCACACACCACACACCTCTCCACACACCTCACACCACACACACACACACACACCACACACACAATACCCACAACGTCACAAAACCCACACACACACACACCAACACACAAACACCTCTCTCTCTCGATGCACGTGCTCACCTCGCTACACTGCACTACACCACTGTACACAAACAGGCTGCGTGTATACACCACGCAAACACATCTTCAGCGCGTACAAATGTCCTCTTATTAATGCAACAGACACACCACCCCCTAACACAGAGGAATACTCGTGCAGGTACCAGCTTCTCTCTGTCATGTAAAACTCTGTCTCTCTCACTCACCACTCCTACACCTCTCTCCACACACTGTCTGTATGCCTGCCTGCGCGTCGTCGGGCACTGGCCCACACACTGTAACACACTCAACACACCTCTCTCCACACTCGTCGCGTTCGCTCGTCATACTCTCTTCTCTATCACACACACAACACACCACCACACACACGTGCATGTCAACTGGTCACCACACACACTCCCGCACTGCGACGCCTCACGCACGCTCGCAATCACACCTCAAACCCACACACAAAGCGCACACACACACACACATTCACACACTTCGTGTGTCACACACTTTATACGCACGTCCACGCCTCGTATTGCATGCACTACACAACAGCATATCAACCGCACTCACGCCCTCGCCTCCTCATATCCGCCGCCGTTCTCACTCACACACTACACATAAAACACACACACACACACACACACACACAGACACACATCTGGTCCTGACTGCCTGACTGAAACCACACACTCTGTCTGTCTCCCCCCTCTCTCCCTGCTCATTTAACATAGTGTGGTACTGACCTTTCTCCTCCTCCCCTCTAAATAACTAATGAGAAAACCTCAATAATTACAAATACATCTGAAAGCTCCCCCTCCCTCCTAAGGAAAAATTAACAGGGAAACATTTCACCATTTGTACGTCTCCCTCTCCCCTCAGGAAAAATCCCCCCCATAAAACCAATTACATCTCCCCTGTACTGAGAATCAAAAATCTCTCTCCCCCTCTCTCTCTCTCTCCTCCTCCTCTCTCTCTCTCTCTCCTCCCTCCCTCCTCTCTCCAGAGGAAACACCAATAAAAAAAAGAGAGAAAGAAAAAACCGCCCCAAAAAAGAAAAGAAAAACTCCCCCCTCCACCACAGCACACCTAACACCCACCCACACACCACACACACACACTCACTCACAAATCCGCTCCCCCTTTCCCTACTCACCGTGTTATCCCTCCATCCTCCTATTCGCTCCTCTCCAACTCCTCTCTCTCTCTCTCCTTCTCTCTCTCCCTCTCGTCTATCTCTCCTCTCTCACACCCCTCTAAAGTTTCGTAAATGGAATAATGCGACCTAGTACACGTGAGAGTCGGACAGCTATGTCATGTAACAAATCTTTGCTCTACGTGTACATCAGACCACTAAACCAAAAAAGAAACAAACAAAAAAGAAAATCCGTTAGAAATATCTGCCAAGTGGATGAGACTTGATCAGATTTACAGCCAAATTGGCTAGATTCCACCCATTTTCTGGGTTGGGACAAAAACACACTATGCAATGTTAAAGGTAGATTTTTAGACAAAATTTTATCATGAAGACATTGAAAATACGCTTTTGTTATGGAACATTCAAGTAAAAAAAAAATGAGATACATTAAGGTTTTGACCACAGACACACAAAGGAGATGGTTTTAAAAACCTGCCTAACCAACCATCCACCCGTATTCTGTGCAATAAATTTCGATTCGGAATAGAACCTGGCGGACTTATACAATGACTGTGGGGGCAGTAAGATCCCATCTGTTCTTCTGAATGGCAACTTCAAGGTACTGTGTTCTTCTCTGGTCCCAGAGTGCTTTTTGTCAGCATATTGTTTATTTCAGAAAATAAAATTTCACTGATGAGATCAGGTCGACTCGATGTATTTTGACGGTGTAAAGCCGTTAAAGCAGACTTGGAATCTGACAAAATCAGTATTCTTTTTCTGGTAAGACTTGCATATCAAGAATGAAATCAATAGCTTTCATAAGAGCAAATAACTCGGCAGTGAAAATAGAACAACCTTTGGTGATATGAAATCTTTTTCAATGTTAAGGGAAGGTATCACGAAAGCAGCACCAACTCAGAAGTACACGAAAACTGAACCATCAGTGAAAATATATGCAGATAAGATTCATATTCAGTGTAAATCAATTCTTTAACAAGAGAAGCAAGCAAAAGTGGATTCTCATTTTTAGTAATATTACCATAGGAATAGAAAATATCTGCTTGTTTCATCAACCAAAGGGGGAAAGG
>JADBJO010031932.1:0-16237 GCA_016801955.1 Conus betulinus | reverse complement strand
TCACTCAAACAAGAGTTATTTTGTGCAATGGCTTACATGTCGTGGTTTTGATTCAGTATTTCGTGTGCCTTTTTCGACAGCAAAACCATTCGCACAAACGAGCCATTGAGATGGTATGAAACTCGACATTTTACGCATTGCCCAATACACCGTTTCAACGCACGCCCGCACACCACACACTCACACACCACACTCACACCACACACAAACAGCCACACCACACACACCAGGCGTGCGCCTGACACTCGTACACTCAGCGGGCGCAAGGGGCGCGCATGTGGTTTAAGGAGCGTTCCCAAAACAACATGAATGCCGCAGATCTTTTAAGAAAAGTTAAACTTGAACAATCTAAAAACATGCGAACAAGGATTAGAACTTGGCTTCGGACAAGAGACGGTAAAGAATCATTTGCTTTAAAAAGAAATTGTATTACATCTGCTTGCAGAGCAAACTATCTGTTTTAGCAGCAGTACAGGTGGTTTTATTCATAATGTTATTTTGAAAGTGACCTTATTATCCTAAACGTGGTTTTCGCAGCGTAGTAGGGACACCCCCATGCAAACTCACAAGGGCTGGCAGTCTTTTTTGTTTAAAATACCTAACTGTGTAGTTCGCTTACCACCATTTCCCATTTCTCTCACCTCCCTCATTTTTCTTTGGTGTGAAATCCCACAGTCATACCATCATTATTATGATTATTTTTTTGCATCTTTCAAAAAACAGTGTTGCCTTGTGATCACTTTTCTTGTCTAGCCTTGCGGTCACTTTGTTGCCAGTTTTTTTTTTTTCTGGTGTATCTTTTCTTCTTTTTTTTTTTAATATTCATGTACATGATTCCAATCCAAATATAGTCGTTTTATGGTTATTTTTGGCGATAATGTGTCTATAAGTATTTTTTTTTACAGATGCCTTATTACTGACCACATTCATGAAAAAAAAATCAATAAAGTATATTTTAAAATTGCTTAGTAACAGTGTACAGAAGTGTGGAGTCTAATCATAGTGATTTGTGCGAGGAAAATGAAAGCATCACTTTCTGCGCGTTTCCTCGACGAATGCAAAGTGTGTATTCACAAGTACGTGAGCGCGTACGCATGTGTGTGTGTGTGTGTGTGTGTGTGTGTGTGTGTGAGGAATAGAAATCGATATCGTTTTATGCCCGCCAGCCAGCCAGCGCCTTTTCGTTATCGCTGGAAAAAGACTGATGGGTTGTGTGTGTGTGTGTGTGTGTGTGTGTGGGTGTGTGTGTGAAAGAGAACGAGTGAGAGACAGTATGCGCGCTCTCGGGGAGATGTAAGTGCGTGCATATATTAGTGTTTGCTATCATTTTTTATCAGATAATTTTACTTCTTTTGAAGAGAGTAATTATGATCGAATAGCAGACTACTTTCTTGATTGCAATACCAGCAGTTTTAAACGATAAGAAACGTCCGAACTCTCAGATTTGAGTTGCAAAAAGTTCAATGCTGGTGAAGTCAATCGGTAGCTTTTTTCAGAGCTTTTGACATTTCATTTTACACACACCACACACACACACGCACGCACGCACGCACGCACGCATAAACGGACGGACGCGCACACAACACCTCCCAGAGAGCTTTCAGCTGCAGAATAATAGCATAGTAGGAAAATAAAACTAATCAACAGAAAAGAAAAAACAGCCATGGGTCCTTCCTTCGACCGAGTTTTGTGTCTAGGCACACACAAGGGGTGTGAGAGCAGTAAGAGGTAAGAGAACCATAAAGTTTAGAAAGCAGTAAGAGGTAGAGAACCATAAGGGGTGAGAGAGCAGTAAGAGGTAAGAGAACCATAAGGGGTGAGAGAGCAGTAAGAGGTAAGAGAACCATAAGGGGTGAGAAAGCAGTAGGAGGTAAGAGAACCATAAGGGGTGAGAGAGCAGTAAGAGAATCCTAAGGGTGAGAGAGCAGTAAGAGAACCTAAGGGGTGAGATAGCAGTAAGAGGTAAGAGAACCATAAGGGGAGAGAGCAGTAAGAGGTAAGAGAACCATAAGGGGTGAGAGAGCAGTAAGAGGTAAGAGAACCATAAGGGGTGAGAGAGCAGTAAGAAGAGGTAAGAGAACCATAAGGGAGAGAGCAGTAAGAGGTAGAGAACCATAAGGGCTGAGAAAGCAGTAGAAGGTAAGAGAACCATAAGGGTGAGAGAGCAGTAAGAGGTAAGAGAACCATAAGGGGTGAGAGAGCAGTAAAAGGTAAGAGAACCATAAGACTGAGGGAGCAGTAAGAGGTAAGAGAACCATAAGGGCTGAGAGAGCAGTAGTAGGTGGTAAGAGCAGCAGTGGGTACGACGACAGAAGTAGGAGGTAAGATAACCGTAGGGGGTAATAGAGTCGAGGGGATGAGAGACATAGAATGTTATAGAGAGCAATAGGAGATAAGACAGTCGTCGATGATAAGAGCACCACAGAAGGTCAAAGCAGTTGGAGGTTAAAAGAGCCACTGGAGGCGAGAGAGACGTAGAAGGTTCGGAAAGCTGTAGAAAATAAAGAGAGCCGTTTCATCCTCATGTAGGCATGGTGTTTGCCAGGGGGGTAGTCCTACGGGACTCTGCAGGACACAGACACTTGACCACAAACGGAAACGACGAACCAATGATCACACGGACAGGCGAAGACGATCCCACCCCTGCGCCCGTCCTTGGCCTCCCGTCTTCCTGTCCGATTGTTACACATGACACGCCAGCCCACTGGTGCACACATGTGCGCAAGGCTACATCAAAATGTTGTTATGCTCTGCATAGTTACGCGGGGATTGTCTTCAGTTGTGACAAGCTCCTAGCATAACATTATCAGTCTCCAAAAATCCCCCGAAGTCGGAGTGTGGCTGCCCATGTGGCGGGGTAATCAAAAACGGTCACACACGTAATGTTCTCATCCCCAGCTGATGCTTTGTACCATAGTGTTCAAGTACTTTGGCTGTTTGGATGATCCCTGGAGTCTCTCTCCTCTCTTTCTCTCTCTCTCTCTCTCTCTGACACACACACACACACACACGCGCGCGCGCGCGCGCGCGCGCTCCCAACCTAACGCTCTGTTGCTCACTCAGTCCCCTGCGTTCTCTGTGCAGTATTATCAATGGGGGCCTAAAGCACGCCGACCTCAGGCTCGCCGATACTCCATGTGAGCTCTCGCCGGCCTCTGCTTTAGCATCGTCGTCATCATCGTCGTGTTCGTGATCTCTACTGCCTACTACTGAGCTGCTGTTGCCGTCGTCGCCGCCGCCACTGCTGCTGCTGCTGTTGTTGTTGATGACGATGATAATAATCAGACTTTACCGATGTGATTACTCTAATGCGATCTTGCTGAGGCGCTGGGGGACATTTGTTAAAGGCCCTTAGATACCGTGAGATCCGAGATTATAAGAAGAAGAAAAAAAGAAGGAAAGGAAAAAAAGACAGCTTGGAAGATGTTGAGGAAAATGCAAACGAGAGAAAATACGTTCAATGAAAAAATGAAGTCGAACTGTAACAAAAATTGATAATGTAGTGGAAAATATCAATGTTTTATTGATTGGGGAGTTTGGGGGAATGCGCGCGCGCGCTCGTGTGTGTGTGTGTGTGTGTGTGTGTGTGTGTGTGTGTGTGTGTGTACACATATAGGCTCACCGATGTTCGTATGCATACAAGCTTACACTCACGCACGAACACACATGCATACGCACAAACATGCACACAGACTCTATGCGTGCCTGCGTGCGTGTGTGTGATGCTCAAACATACTCACTCAAACACGTTCACATACACGCATACATACTATACACACACACGTGCGTGCATGCAATTTACATGCAGATTTCAACCAGACGTCACAGTCACTCAGATAACATTAATCTGGAGTGAAAGATACAGTGGTGGGCAGCCTTCAAGAGGACCCACCCTGGATGTGTAAAAGGTTCGCAAGGTGAGCTTTAAGCTCTTTTGTAACCTGAATGACAAAATCACATGTCTTGACACCTGGTTCTGACTTTACTGGGGGTGTTCTTACTGTTTAGAATGCCATCAGATATGGCGGCCTAAGGGCGAGGGATAGTACTAGCGCGAAAGTGTCCAGATTCTCATCAGTTTTAAATGAAGCCTGGTTGTGATCTTCCTTCATTTGTCACCGGTTTTTTTTTTCCAATATTGATGTTTGAGCCGTAATGCCAAGGTTTAGTATGGATCCAGTTAGCGTTGTCTTCTCTCTCTCTCTCTCTCTCTCTCTCTCTCTCTCTCTCTCTCTCTCTCTCTCTCTCTCTCTCGATTCCCGTCTTCGGATATTCACGAGTTTCAGTGTCAACGATTTCGATTTGTATTTGTTGTTGACAGATGTTCGAAACGTTGTCACGTAACTGAACTGACGCAGAGCATAAATCCAACGATTTGTGTCAGCCTACATGAAATGTGGGATCGAGAGCAAAGAACTACTTGGCTCTATTGAAAGGTCAGACAAATGAGAATAGGAGAACGTGGTGATTGGGAATGACAGACGGAAAGAGAATAGGAGAACGTGGTGACTGGAATGGCAAGGAGTGGTGAAATAGGAGAATAGGAGAACGTGGTGATTGGGAATGACAGACGGAAGAGAGAATAGGAAACGTGGTGAGAATGGCAGGCGGAGGAGAGAACGTGGTGATTGGGAATGACAGACGGAATGAGAATAGGAGAACGTGGTGACTGGGAATGGCAGGCGGAATGAAAATAGGAGAACGTGGTGATTGAGAATGACAGACGGAATGAGAATAGGAGAACGTGGTGACTGGGAATGGCAGGCGGAATGAGAATAGGAGAACGTGGTGATTGGGAATGACAGACGGAATGAGGATAGGAGAACGCGGTGACTGGGAATGGCAGGCGGGGTAGTTAAGGAGAAGGCATGTGTGATTAATGCTGAGGAGGTATAAGGAGTGGAAATGTGATGAAAATGAATGATGGACGGGATGGGGAGAGAACAGAATGCTAATAGTGAATGTCAGACGGGATGAAAATAAGAGTGTGAAAACTTTGAGAAAGACCTGGACAACAACGACACAAAAAAGCCTTTAAATCTGTGAAAAACTGACCAACGCAAATCAAACTCAGAACCACTCAGATCAAAGACGTTAACAGTCTCCTACAGGCAGAACACATAAGAAGATAAAGGGACTTTGCTTTGAGCTCTACAACAAACAGAGCAACAGAGATCCAAGCGTACTAACAATACACGATTCATCAAATGGAAATGATTTTCCAACACTCTGTCGTAGTGGCAGCAAAGTGGCTGAAACATGGCAAGGCTGCAAGCATTGACAACACCCCCGCAGAACACTTGGATGTATCGGAAAGGCAGTAACTGATATATTAACTGCCATCTGCAGCCAAATCTGGCACACAAGCGAGTGGCTAACGCCAAAGAGACTCGATCACTACATCGTCACACTTCTAAAGAGAGGAAATCCTCAACACTTCAAGAACAGCCGCAAGATCAGTTAGACCAGCAACGTAAGCAACGTAGTGTTCAGAATCATTCTGAATAGATTACAGTTGCAAACAGACTCCGTTGTATTTGAAAGGCTGAAGTATCATTCTGAATAGATTACAGTTGCAAACTGACTCCGTTGTATCTGAAAGGCTGAAGTATCATTCTGAATAGATTACAGTTGCAAACAGACTCCGTTGTATCTGAAAGGCTGAAGTATCATCGAACCTTTTAACCCTTCGCTTAAACACCTGCAACACCAGAGGGACTCATGTATTCACAGACTTCGAAAAGGTGTTTGACAACAGAGTCTATTCGGTGGTGCTTTAGGCCGTCATGAAGAAATCTGATATCGGAGCATAGTTAATCTGCAACATCCAGCAAGTATAGTGCAAAGTGACCGGTGCGGTACTCACAAAGGGCGCGACTGGAAAGTGTTCCACACATCAGTTAGGATTCGCCAGGGCCCCTTTCTCTCCAATACTTTTCAAGATAGTCTTGGAAGGCATCATGAATGATTCACTTGAAGATCATGTCTACATAACCAGCGTTGCAAGAACTATCACGAACCTTCACTTTGCAGGTAACTTCGATGGCCTGGCAGGCACTGAACAGAAACTCACTGAGGTTGTTAAAACACTTGAAATAATTTCAAGACATAGTATGGATGTCAACACCGAGAATACCAAGCTAATGCCAGCCCCACCACCACCACCTCCATACTGACATAAACATAGGTAAAAGCAAGGTACTGTTTAACAGTTGATATCAGGGATATACCTTCAGCGATGGCAGGGGGGGGGGGGGGGTGGGGGCGGGTTAAATCGGATATCCTCTCAGAGACCAGCAAAGACATCAGTTCTGTGCAGACTGATTCCTGGATGGAAAGACAATAACATCTCAGTGAAGCACAAATCTGGCTCATGCACACACGGGTATATTTCATTTCCCTATAGGCATACGCGACATGGACCTGGACGAAAGAACCCAACTATAGAAATGAGGTGTCATGCAAGATACTGCACATCAGATAGACTGATTATATCAACATGGAACAAGAGTGCCAGACAATCAAATAGCACACCACGCTTTGCTGACACCAACAAAGCAAAGAAACTGAGTTGGCATAGTCATTAAGATCTAACGGTCCCGCTCAAATAATCATCCAGGAAAGGATTGAAGGAGCGAGACCAACGGGAAGACAAAAACATTGGACTGATGACATCTCAGAACAGACAACGAAACCATCTGTAGAGCCCAAGACCTCGGAACACAACCAACAGAATTGGGGGAATTTGGTGAACAGTTCTTCAGTGCGATGCCCCTGTGACTTCACACGGACCTAGGAAAAAGAAGTCAACGTTAGTTATATACCAACACAAATTTGTTCTTGTACTTAATTTTTTTTCTTTTAATCCAAAACGTATGCATAATTCTAGGATTGAGCTATCTGTTAATTTTTTTTTCAATAATTTGGGTATATGGTATGAACCTCAGAAAATGAAATATTTTACGGTATCGTTTTCCTCAGACGATGAAATGTTGATGTTTTCACCTGTCTTCATTACAATATAATCATCATCAAATTTGACCTATCGGTTTCTCTCAGTGAAGCATGACAGCTACTGTTGGACCGATGAAACAGTTGAAAGAACACATCCGCATTTTTTTTTTTAAATAATTCATTTGTATAGTGTCTGACTGGCTGGAAAGAGACAGCATACATGTGTCTAGGTCTCTTCAGGTACTCGTCACTAGAGTCTAAGAATGCTTTCTTTATTTCTCATTTCATGTAAAAAAAAAAATTAAAAAAAAAGACTTCAAACAGAATTTAAAAAATGCAAAGTATATAAACGTACTCCCACTTTATCCTGAATACGCGTGAGATATTCCATAGAGAGGAAACCCCGTCTTGGGCTGGTGCAACCGTTAGTAATGGCTATTCTGGTAAACATCGGCCATCATCTGTGACCTACAATGAACATACTTACAAATTTTCAAAAGATGGCCAAGTACTTTCTGAGATTTTCCATAAAGAAGAAAATCGTTATGGGCTGTCAGTTACGGCTATAACGGTAAACTAAAAAACATCGGACATCATCCGTGACCAATAATGAACATACTTACACATTTTCAGAAAGGTCGGCCAAGTACTTTATGAGACTTTCCATGAAAATAAAAACTATTATGGGTCGTTATAGCCGATAGTAACGGCTATAACGGTAAACAAATACATCGGGAATCACCCGTTGCCCATAATGAACATACCTACAAATTTTCAGAAAGATCGGAAGTACTTTCTGAGATATTCCATAAAGAAGAAAAAACCGTTACAGGCCGTTACAGCCGTAACGGCTATAACAGTAAACTAAAACATCGGGCATCATCCATGACCCATAATGAGCATACATACAAATTTTCAGAAAGATCGGTCAAGTACTTTCTGATATATTCCATGAAGAAGGAAAAACCGTTATGGGCCGTTATAGCCGTTAGTAGCGGATATAACGTAAAATAAAACATCGGGCATCATCCGTGACCCATAATGAACATACCTACAAATTTTCAGAAATATAGGCCCAGCAGTTTTGTCTGGAGCGAGTGGAATACATTTTGACCACGGACGGAAGACATACACACACACACACACAGACAGCATTCCCTTCGTTCCCATTCTAAAGTACTCCCTATTCTATAAGAACTGGAATACAAAAAAACGATTAGCTTTTGGAAACTTACCTTATTCTGAAAAAGACAGTAAGTCTGCTTCATCGTATGAATTCAATATATTTGTAGGTACCGGATTGCCAAGCGCTGGTTCAATAATTCTACTGCATGTACATTGTATTTTATTCAACAAGTTGTGCAAGGTTGAAAAGTAAACTTCTTATTCATATCAGTCTTGATCGGACGAGGCTGGTGATTGTGCTAACGGTGGTTCATTGTTGTTGTTTTATCTTGATCCCATGCTTGAGCATCAATTGATGTCCAAAATTTTCACCTTTCCTTGCCGTCATTGTCACATCTCAGTATGAAAAATTGCTAATGTGCTCACTAGTCGAACGGGTATCCAAAATCTTTGTCTTGTGAATGTTGTAAAGTTTTGTCATCTAATACTTGGTCTTGTAGCAATGATGTCGAATTCTCCCCGTTAAAATCATTATTAGTGTTTTCTCTCCCGAATATGCGAGCCCATTTCATTCCATGTACATGTTTGAAATCTGTCTCCAGCCGATAAATATTCTGTTCATGATTTATAACCCTCATCTTCTCACATCTGCATTTGTCTAGATGGACATGGCGTTTGAATATTATACCGTACGCATGTCTTTTGATGGTAACTTAGGCAGGTCATAAATAAGAGTAGCACACTCAATGGAAGCAACAATGACACACTGAAGCGTGTGGAGATTCTGAAAAGATGATGAGACCTTGCCTATTCTTATACATTCAGATTCTCCAGATTAAAAAAGAATTCTGATGCAAAACTTTGCTCATTCTACTAATCTTTACATTTTAAAAGCACCTTCGCAAGTTATTTGTTATTATAAGCTTTTAATGATAAAGATGACAATTCATTTCTTTAACAAAATTAAAAACAATGATAAGAGCGAGCTTTATCACCTTCACAGTTAATGCCAAAAATCATTAAGAAATTAATGAAGAAGAATAGTAAACACAACAGAAAAGCGTCTGAGAGAGAGAGAGAGAAGAGAGAGAGAGAGAGAGAGAGAGAGGAGAGAGAGAGAGAGAGAGAGAGAGAGAGAGGAAAAACACCGCGACTAACATCAAGTTAAGCTGTATTCTCAGCATTATGCAAAAAGCTCCAACAACATCAACAACAACAAACAACAACAACAAATGTACTTGAGACATGTTTGGCAAAGGGCATTCAATACCAGGACAGTTCGTCAAGACAGCACAAACACATGTCACTTGAAAAGTTACATACACATACTCTCCCCGCCCCCTTCCTCGACACCTCTCCATCCCATCTTTTCCCCTGTCCTGTCACTCCTCCACAAACACATCAATTTACATGGCTGCGCGAAAATGCCGACTTGTGCACAAACACGCACAGGCACACACATACACAAACATATATGCACACATAACGCGTGCCCGCACGCGCGCGCGCGCAAACACACACACACACATACGCGCGCACGCACACGCACTCGTGTATACACAAAACCTATTATAAAACCATGCGCGAGCGATGCACTAACATATACAGATAAAACCATGCGCGCGCACGCAAAACGCACAAATCACAGGGCATGCGCGCGCGTACGCACACACACACACACACACACACACACACACAAATATACACACAACGCGTGCATACACAAAAACACAAACGCACGCACGCACACGCGCGCGCTCGCTCTCATATACATAAACGACCATGCGTGTACACACACACACACACACACACACACACACACACACACACACACACACACACACACGCACACAAACACACACACACACACGCGCGCGCGCGCACACACACACACATTTTGAACCATCCGTGCGCGCACGCAAGACACATGTAACACACACACACACACACACACACGCGCGCGCGCGTTAGATGTATAAGGACAATAAATTATTTTCTTGTTGATATTTTTTCAGAGGCTAATTTTAAAAAACATTTTCTGGCTTTTTTTTTAAACAACAAATAAAATACCAACAATATTTTTTTGCACGAAAAGAAAGACGTCAAATGTTCTTTAAATTCCTTGTATGTAATAGAAGAATTTGATCTTTCATTAGTACGTATAGTCTCATCTTTCTCATCTCAACTTTGGATATCAGAAGTGAGGCTCGACGATAAATTGTTCTCCGAGAATGCCTTACAAACGCCAGTGCTTTCTCAAAGGATCGCATGACAACAATGCTTCCTATTAATAGGATACAATGGGAGTTTACAATTATTCTTGATTCATTTTATTTTTGAACACGCTCTGCACTTTTTTGATTCGGATATTTCAGAATGACGAAAATCAGAAAACAATATGCAATTTTTGGTTTGAGCAACAACTCTGTAAAAATGATGGATGACAACAAGAAGAAAAGTGTGAAAAACGATGAGTAACCGACGGAAGATGAGCGTGAAAATGAAGAATGATTGATAATTGAAGAACGTGAAGAAAAAAAATGATGAAGGACTGACTGCAGAAGAACGTGAAAAGGATAAATAATGACTGACTGGAGAAGAAGTGTTCAAATGGTTAAGTGACTGACTGAAGAAGGACATTAAAATGATTAAAGATCGACTGGAGAAGAACCAGAAAACAACGAATGACTAGCTGAGAAGAACCTGTAAACGATGGATGACTGACTGGAGAAGAACCTGTAAACGATGGATGACTGACTGGAGAAGAACCTGTAAACGATGGATGACTGACTGGAGAAGAACCTGTAAACGATGGATGACTGACTGGAGAAGAACCTGTAAACGATGGATGACTGACTGGAGAAGAACCTGTAAACGATGGATGACTGACTGGAAAAGAACGTGAAAGCGATGACTGACTGATATTTGAGCAACGTGAAGATAATGATTGACTAACTGTAGGAGAATGTGAACACAATGAGTGACTGACGGGACTAGGGTGATCAGAAAACGGGAAACGGGGAATAGATGACGGGAAAAGGAGATGAAGATGAAAGCGGGATGGGACAGAATAATGAAAACTAGTCCGGACGACGTAATAAGAACGTAGGGAGGAACATTATAATGGACAGGATAAACACGGAACGTAACAATAATGAAGGGAGTTTGAAAGAAGAACACGTGAATGATCAATGACAGACAATCCTAAACGAGAGTAGGGACGAGATGACATAATGTCCATGCAGGAGAGGCGAAGAGGAGAATGTGAAGACGATGTACGGTGAACAGGACAGCAGCAAGACATTGACAAAAGGAGGGTCCGGTGATGAGAAAAAGGCGAGAGGAGCAGGAGAATGAAAAGATCACATGAAAACAGAGCAGCGTGAGAATGATCCAGTGATGGACAAACTGGGGGAGGGGGGAGGGGGCGGGGAGGGGGAGAAAACGAGAGAACAATGCCTTTTTCACCAGTGAAAACAAGAAAAAGTGAACATAATGAACAGGGGACGGGACGAGAAGAGAGAGAGAGAGAGAGAGAGAGAGAGAGAGAGACAGACAGACAGACAGACAGACAGACAGACAGACAGACAGCAGACAGACAGACAGACAGATGATCATCAGGACGATGGACTATATAAAGTAAGACATTGTCAGAATAATTCAATAACGGAAGAAATAGATGAAGTGTTGCCGAGAATGATGAATGATGGACGCAGTGAGCAGAGAAAAAGTGAGATGGATGAGAGATGAATAGAGAAGAACGTCAACATGAGGAAGCATGGCCGGGGGGGGGGGGGGGGGGGTGGGGGGGGGGGGGGGGGGAGGAGAACGTGAGAAATTTCAGTAATGGATAGAACTAGAAACAGCGAATGACAGACGGAATTAGGAGAATGAGAAGGCGTGAACGGAAGAAATGATTTATGAAGAACAAGAACAGGAGAACTGCTATGACGATGAAAGGGAACAAAGTAAGGAATACGAACAACACACACAACGAGAACAAGAAACCGCGATGTACGGCTGACTGACAACAACGAGAACATGGTCAGTGCTCGACGGGACTGGAGCATGATAATTATGAACGGATTGAAAGAAGAGCGTGAGAATGACGAAAGGACAACAGAAGGGAAACGAGTAAATAACGGACGGAAGAAAAAAAAACAAACACTCAAGTATGGTGAAAGACAGGAAGAAAGGAGAACGCGAGAATGATGAAAGACAGACGGGAGAAGAACGTGAATACGTTGAAAAAGAAATGGGAGACTAACATGAGAGTGATGAAGGGCAGTTCGGATGAGAAGGCAAGAAAGTAAGGATGGCTGCATATATGGCCCCGATCGGAAGAAAATGGACAAACACAGAAATGGCAAAGAACGAAAAGAGAACATAGGACGACTAACGATCAAGACGATTAAATCGTCAGAATCATGAATGAGGGGTGGGATGAACAGAGAAAGTGGTATCTATGAATGGGCGGTGAAAAGAAGAATGTGAGAATGGTCAATGATGTTTAAGAGGCAACGGACAGAACTGTGGATAACCAAATGACGTGAGAACGATGAAGGACGGAAGGGAAAAGGAAAGGTGTGTGAGACTGAAGGATTAATGAACACTGGACAGCGTTGAAATGGTGCAGTGACGGCCAGAACAAAACAAAGGAAACAAAGGGGATGATGAACGTGTGTATACAGAGAAAAAAGGAGAAGTGAGAATGATGAATGAGAAACTGGGACGAGAGAAGGGAGATAAGAGGAAAGAAGGTGGGATTCATGGAGAGCACGTGAAAACCGGACATCGTCACAGTAATCTAATGTTGACTGGAATTTTTTAAAGTCTGTGTGAGGAGGCGGGGGTGGAGATGAAGCGGGGGAGCACGAAAGGGGAAGAAAGCCACGTGACATTCCAATGTCTGAAAAGGCAAGGCGGGAGGAAGGGGAAGACGGTGGGGTGGAAAGTTGAGGAAGTAGCAGTGTGGGTGGGAGAGAGGGGTTGGAGGATGTCTCCAATGAAATATGTCGGACAGAAGTGTGCTCTATCATTATTATCATCATCTTTATAGCAATTACTATTGATATTCATATCATATCATCATCAGTAGCAATAGTAATAGTAGTAGCAGTTGTATTTTCTTATAGTTATGTTTGTCATCTGTCCATCACCAGTCTGACGCCATTCATGACATGACGGAGTTTTTTTTCTCCATCGACTGTGCAACTTTTTTTTTAATGTGCTTTTTCTTTCAAAGAAAATACGAGTCCGGTGGTTCAATCAGATGTAGGACAAATGGCTGTGAGATCGCGATGACGTGGCTTTCGTAGCCTGGTGCAAAGAATGCAACAACCGTCAAGAATTTTTTTACTATACTACCTGCACTTCACACACTTTTACACATTGTCAGAAACTTTTGAATCAAATCATCTCCCATCCAATCTACCCCCCCCCCCCAACTTCCCTCCCCTTTTTCATCCTCGGTGAACCCCAAAATTATTTGTCGCCAATACCGATTTTTTTTCAAGCAGCGAACGAGGATAGCAGGACATGCAGGATGTAAGGACTTGTAAAACAACAATGTTTTGGCCGCTCGTGCATAAAGAGTTGAAGGTGCTCAAACTTTAAAGAACAGCTGAAGCGGGAGGACGGGGGAAGGGGTGGAGGGTGGAAGGGGGAGTTGAGGGAGTTGCTTTATAGCTGAATTTATCAGTAATATACAGATCAAGTAAAACCGAGCGAGGGAGGGAAAGCAATCTAGCGGAGAAAAGAAATGTTTGACCCGTTTCAAGGTCGCAGATGCAAGTCCTGAACCTTTATCATACCAGACGAAGCCCCCCTCATTCACTGTACCAATACACAGGTCTATGACTTTATATCGTGTCATGCAATCCCCAGTGATTCACCACTTAATATAGAACTTACAGTTTATTCTCACGTATGCGATCTTCAGGTATCTACCATTAAAAAAAAATTTGGGTTATAGATTTACTCCCATCGTAAGTCGTCAATACTAGTTCATCTGTGTACACATGAACCTGTAGCTTTTTCTTGGTATATGAAATCACAAATAATTCAACGTTGCCATACATTTCGGCCTGTAGCGTTACTGCTGTATGCAGTCCTCTGCGGCGATTCACCATGGTCCTCATGAATGAACTGATGAAAAATGGAGGCTAAACGTGTATGGTAGTACACTCAGTTATGCTGTGTGGGTTTTTGTGAACCCCACCCACCACTCCTGTCCTTCCTCTCTCGCTGAGATTGAAAAGAAACATTCTACTGACGCGGGTTGGAAAATTAACAAAGGACCGAATACACCGTACAATTACTAAAATTAAGTAAAAATTCCAAAATGGTGTGAAAAAACGTGTGTGTGTGTGTGTGTGTGTGTGTGTGTGTGTGTGTGTGTGTGTGTGTGTGTGTGTGTGTGTCGGACGGGAAGGGGGAGGATGGAGGGGGAATGAAAGGAGACGAGAGGAAGAGGGGAACGTTAGTCTATATAACTCATGCAGTTCAAGTGCGGTAGGTCTGCCTCTCTATCATGGTCTGTCCGTCTCTCACTATCTTCTATACACTCTGTATGTGTGTGTGTGTGTGTGTGTGTGTGTGTGTGTGTGTGTGTGTGTGTGTGTGCTTGTGTGTGTGCGTGCGCGCGCGCGCGCGCGCAGAAGTGGTGTCTCCGATCCACCTTCAACACCCTCCTCCTCCCTTTGAGACAGATTCCAACAAAACAACCCGCTTGACAGACGACCCCCGAACCCCGGCACCAGACAGATCGCCCACCCAACCACCGGCCGATCAAACGGCGGTTCCGCCGACCCGCCCTCTCCGGGTTCTCTGGCTCCCCCCCCTCCTCTCGGGACCAACACAGGGTGCCAGCTCTCCAAGGGTTCTAGAAGTCTGTGACCCGACCTGAGCTGGCGATGGTCATCTGACCCAACGCGTGCTTCCAGCAGTTACAGGCTGCTATTTTTTTTTTTTCTTCTTTAATGTTATCAAATGGTAACATTAGCCTTGTCCACGTAACAGGGCACTGACGAGTCATTAGGCGTATTAATACCATCTGACTGCGCCATTGGCCCTGTTAGCTGTGGAGTTTTTTTTTTTTTTCCATTACTTCAATGATTAATTAACTTTTTTTATCCACATAACAGGGCATTCACGAGTCATTAGGCGTATTTAATACCATCTGACTGCGCCATTGGCCCCGCCTGTTAGCTGTGGAGTTTTTTCTCCTCTGATTTGATGATTACATTAACTTTTTTATAAGTCCCATGTAATAGGGCATTCACGAGTCATTAGGCGTATTTAATACCATCTGACTGCGCCATTGGCCCTGTTAGCCGTGGGAGTTTTTAACCGCCTGAATTAAATGAAACATTAACTTTTTAAGTCCCGTAACAGGGCATTCACGAGTTTTAATACCATCTGACTGCGCCATTGGCCCTGTTTGCTGTGGAGGTATTTCTCCTCTTAATTTGATAGTTACATTAACTTTTTTTAGTCCACGTAACAGGGCATTCACGAGTCATTAGGCGTATTTAATACCATCTGACTGCGCCATTGGCCCTGCTAGCTGCGTATGTCCAACCCCCCCCATCTCCCTTTTCATTTAAATGATAACACCAAACCGTTTTTTTTTTAAGTCCACCAAACAGAGCATTCACGAGTCATTAGGCGTATTTAATACCATCTGACTGCGCCATGGCCCCTGTTAGGCTGTGGGGTCCTCCCCCTCCCCCCCCCCCCCCCCCCCCCCCCTCACATTATGATATCAACATTAACTGTTCTATTTTGTCCACAGTAACAGGGCATTCACGAGTCATTAGGCGTATTTAATACCATCTGACTGCGTCATTGGCCCTGTTAGCTGTGGAGGATTTGTTTTTTTTTTTTTTTTTTTTTAGCACTGTGTGGCCTAGGACATTCTTTGGTGGGCGGAGGATCACTTTGTCTAGAACCAAGGAGATGGCACCCTCTGTTGACCCCAGTCTAAAGTCGAAAGAGGGGGACATTTATGAGGGAGGGTGCTTGGAACCACCGTTTGATGGCACTGGGGTGATCCCGGTGCCCGAGGGTTCGGGCGGACGTCCACCAAGGGGGGGTTGATTGTTGGAAACTGTCTCAAAGGGCAGGAAGTCGGGTTTGAAGACGGATCGTGAGAATA